>JAHZNC010001882.1:0-11761 GCA_027744095.1 Zhuqinia jingwanae | reverse complement strand
AGTAATAATAACACAATTCAAAATCGAAATAATATAACTTAATCACATGCTATGACTATGTGCAGTTTTAAATGTAGTTTTAAATCTACAGATCTGGTCAGAATAACGGTAAAGGATAATTTCACACGAAACTTCCCATTCTCTGAAGACGCTATTATGAGTAATTCCGCATTGGAGAAATTAGGAATACACGAGTCAACCTTCCTTAATAAATGCGGAGAACGTGATACAGTATGTCAATTTGATTAAAAAAAAATATATATATGCTATTATGCTTCTTTCAAGAGTAAATTCTTATATGATTTATACTACATAGGTCACATGGAGCAGAGGGAAAAGCTGAAACTCCTTTCCTGTATCGAAAATCCAGTTATATCATTATCATCCCCGCCACATAATAATAATCTAGTCAATCGCAATCCAGAGTTTGTAACTTAATTATTATAATATTACGTATAACGATGCTCTAGCAATTTGAGTGATATATAGGCATGTATACATACAACGATATATATCTTAAAATCTTAATAGTGTTAAATTATTATTTTATATTTTATTATTATTATTTGTAACTCTTTGTCATCACAAACTATGATTTTTATCACGATCAACATATTATGTACCTTTAAAATCTAAAGAATATTCTGAATCTTATGTATTGTTCACACATTAACATTGATAGTTTTGCTTACACACAGAGAGGAGGAGTGATCAATAGTTCAATAATCAATACGCTCAATATACGCAATCATTAAGCTTACAAAATATTCATTAAAAAAGACAGAGTGTGATGAGGTGAAGGAACACATATTATTAGTTTGATGTATTCTACAGATAAAAATTTATATTTAAATTTCTGTGTGGCAAAGCAATTAATTAGGTTCCGTAACATATAATGAGATTCGACGTTCTAAATAACCTCTGTCATATTTATTATATGGCTATATATATGCACAATAAAACTAAAACGATATATTATAAACTTTATGGCAAAATGCATTTGACTATTTTAGCAAATAGAACACTTAAAAATAAATAAAACTCTGTACTTTTTGGCATTAACAATTAGTTGATACGTTTAATTTTTTCAAATATACAACATCTGTCTACTTTTTGACTACGTAAATAGGTTTTCTTTCGTTATGCACATTTAATTAAGCACCATATTGGATACTATGATAGAGATTCTGCGATAAATAATTTTTTTTACTATGCACACTATTAAGATCACGACTTTTGATACTTTTGCTTGACTTTTAAGGGGAATAAATACGTCGTTTTATCAGTATTACGATTTGGATAATGATTATTAGTTGACTACTTATGAAAATCGTCCTTTTGGTTATTCATTATTTGATTATCCTGCTTTTTTATAGACCCGCACAGTCAAGGGAAACTAATTATTGTAGGGTATGTATTTACGAATGGAATCATTTTGGAGTTCTGATTATTGCTGGTGCACTTCAAGGACCCCAAAAGAGAGCAGATTAAGGACACTCTTGCAGCTTGGTTAAAAATATTTTTTCCTGTTCATTGTTCATTTTCATTATTATTGTGTGGCACACCGCGGGTAACATAAGGACATGGATAGTACATATTGTCCAAGTCATAGTGAAAAGGGTTCGTACTTGAGAAATTGCAAGACAGTTCTAGAAGAAGAGTTATTGTTTCATGTTGCATGTGTGTAAAGAGAATGATGAGGCAACGTTGCTTTTTTTTACAACAGTTCATTTTCTAACGCTTTGAGCTCAGCCTTACCAGGCATCCCAATTTCTGCACTTGATGTATCAAACGGGTCATCTTCTGCCGTTTGAAGCGCAAACGATGTGTTGTTACTGCTGGTTGGTTGTAGGATAGGTTGCATGGGCATTGGGGTCAAAGGTTGAGATATCATTTGTTTAGCGGGATGGTTAGGCTCTCTTGGGTCGAAATCCGGATCTGATAAACGCCTTCCACCTCCAACACCGAGCTCCTCTTCTAGTAATTTAATCTCAGTTTTCCCCGGAATTACACCTTCAGCTATCGACGTGTCAAATGGGTCGGAATAAGGAGTGGGAGAGGGGTTGAATACTGATATGACACCGGTTGGAGCTTCCAGGGGTATTAAAGGTTTAAACGAATCATCTATTGGTGTCAATGCTTCAAAGAGGTGAGGCGCTGCTGCCGGTTGTGGTGGAAGATGTGGCTCTGATACTACCGTTGGCTGTGGAGGTCTTTTGAATTCAACCGCAACAACAACTGGAAGTGCTCTAGCAGGCATTGGTTGTGGTGGAGCATTGAGTAGTTCCTCTTCCACTTGTCGTAGCTCTGACTTGGCCAAATAATTTTCAATTTCAATACCTGATGTGTCAAAAGGATCGTCCATGTTTGTTGGACACAATTTTGGTTCGGGAATTGCTGTCGAGGGCATCTCTTGTTGTGGTGTCATTGGTTTATCAACTGCAAAATCCATCGTGCTGTCAAAAATATCTTCAGTTGTCTGTGGTGGTTTGAGTACAAGGGAGGGTGGGGGCTGTCCAGCCCGGGGATCAAAATCAAATTCATCATCTGAAGCTGCTAATGCTGCTGACAATTTTGGTGGCAGGATGTGGGCAGGAGCAAATTCCTTTGTTGGACTGACCAGCTCATCTTCCAGCAGTTTTAATTCTAATGCACCTGGAATAAGACCTGAAGCCATTGACGTGTCAAACGGATCAATTTCCACATCTATTTCTTGTTGTGGTGTCATCACTTTGGACACCTCGTCAAAAGCCTGATGGCTAACATCATGTAAATCCAAAACGTGATGCTTCACCTCATCTTGTCTTGGGTCAAAGTCAAAATCATCTTCCACCGTTTGTTGAGATTTGATTATGGCAGACGCAATTTTCTCAGGTAACTTTGGTTGCTGCAGGTTTGCCTGTTCCACTGAGCTAAGTAATTCGGCTTCAAGTAATTTCAACTCGACTTTGCCCGGTAGTACAGTTTCCACTCTGGTTGTGTCAAACGGGTCGACATCCTCGTCAGGATGTGCATTCTCGCCCTGCTTTCCATCCATTGTGTCCACCAATATTGGCCCTGGTGCAAGTGCAACGTATAACAAACTGTTAGTTATTTTTAAAAAATTGGATTTCAGTTTTTAAATAGAAAAGAATTACCAGAGTCGGATGCCTTCACGTGAGGCTCAATAGTTGGTGCCTTCATAGCGTGTGGACTCATATCTTCAAGTGGATTCAGTTTTGGAGCATTCTGAATTTTCAGAGTTTTCGGAGGACTTTCTCCAACCCTCGGGTTAAAGTCAAAATCGTCATCATCGTCCTCCAAAGCATTGCTCCCTGATTTTCCACCCGCTTCAGAAGATTTCACATCACCAAGAATTTCGTTTTCAATAATTTTCAATTCACATTTCCCATGTGCCGCTGATTTGTCAACGAATGTGGTGTCAAATGGGTCCTCGTCCTCTTGTTCGGGTTCTCCTTCCCCAGGCGCAGGCTTTTTATGAATGGATTCCGCTGCAAGAGCAGCAAATTCGTCATCTAGCTCATCCTCTTCCGGTTCGTTGGGCCCTGTGGATGTTGTGAGAAGTGCCGCTATAGAGCTCGGGATTGACGAAGGAATTCCGAAAGGTAATGGTTCAGCAGTACCACTAATTGGGTCTAGTTGACCTATCACGTCAAATTCACTTATCACATCTTTGATTTCATTTCCCTTGGTCAGACATTCATCTTTCTTATTTATTTCTCCGTCAGCGCCATCTGATTTCTTGGGAAGGAGATCAACTTTGTCCAAAAGAGGAGATGATGTATCTGTTATGGGTGCATCTAAAATCTTATCAAAGAAGTCCACCGATTTTTCTGTAGTTGCAACTCCCTTTGTGGTAGGATCCCGTAATGGTGCCGTTGGAAGATTGGAAGAATCAAAGTCTCCCAAAAGATTGACTGCGTGTGGACGAGGTCTACCTTTGGCTTTTGTATCGCCAGGTCTTGCCCTTGGGCGTTCTATACCAGTCTTATTTCCTGTCAAAAAGTCTACAGTGTTTCCAAGATTTACTGTTCGCTTATCTTTTTTCTCTGCCTCTTCAATACGTTTTACAATGTCGGTAACAGCTGAGATTTCTCCTGTCGCAATCGCGTCAGTAAATGCGGTGTCGAATAGACTGTCGTCTAATTCCACTGGTTCTGGGCTATCGGGAACTTTAAAAGCAAATGGATCATTTGTGGTGTCTTGACCCTCTGCCCCTTCAGGTACCTGTTATGATTAATTTTATTATATATATTATAAATATATATTATAAATTGCGCAAAGTTTGCAATTTTATTTGGTGTCACTGACCTTTTGATCAGCATTCTCTTCCTCGTGTTGACCATCCTCATTTGTTCCCAGAATATTTTCCTCCTGCTTGGCTTGTTCCTGTTCTTGAGTAGGAATTATAGCACCTGGAGGCCTTTGACTTGCAAAAAGTTTGTTCTGTTCAGATGGTTTGTTCCGCTGGAAAAAACTACTTTCCTTTATTCTGTCCATATCTTCAGAAACTTTATTGACCAATGAGTCCACCCCTGATGTAAGCATTTTGAACCGCTGCCATTCCTCATCATCCTCATGGCCCGTGGAACTTCCTGCAGCACCCACATGCCCTGATTCTTCATCCTGTTGTTGTCTGGCCTTCTTTGCCTCTTCAAGTTCACGTTTGTACTTTTCCAGTTGCTCTGGGTCAAAAAGATCATCTTCCTTTTTCTCCTTCTTCCCCTTGATTTTCTTTTTAATGCCCTTTTTCACCCCTTTTAACATTGCTCTGAAATCATCGAAAGGCATTTTGAATAATTTTAAAATTCTACATACGCACAAATTTAAAATTTATTCCACAAAAATTAAAAAAGAAATTAAAACAATTTCACTTACCGTTTCAAATGCAAACTTTTCTGAAAAGCTTTTACAATAAATAATAATTATTGTGCCATGGAAAAATTTCAACTTCTTAATTTTCACTGGCCGATTAGAATGTTTCCAAGTTGAGCCCACAGATTATTATTGGTTAATGGGGAAGGTGTGTGTGCAAGTGCTATCCCAAAAACTGTCCTGATCTGATATCAATCAAACTACTAAAAATGATCATGATCACAGTTCGTCTACATTTTTTTTACCATTTCTTGGAAATCTTTCCACACATGTATAGACAAGGGCAAGAGAAAAGTGTATCACAGAGAAACTGTGTAAATGGGACTTTTTCACCCTGTACAATTTACACTAATAATGTGGATGCATGCTAGGTTAGCCAAAATGCAATAATGCTATTTTGCACACATTTTATTGTAAGGTGGTTGCTGCAAAAAAAATATTCACTTACTCACTCGCTCTAGATTGAATGATACATTGATTCTGTCTCTTGTTCGAAAAGTGGTATACACTCCCTGTGAGCTCCTACCTAATAACGTAATATCCGTTGTATACCCCTTTTTATGCATTATTCTTTTCTCTGATAAATACAGCGTGTATCCTTGCAAAATTAAATTAAAAACATACCTCAGTATACATTGCCATGTGATATGTTCGGTTTAACAAGGGAAAGTGCTTCCCGTTCATATGATCAACCGTTTTTTTGGAAGCTTTCCATGCTGTGTTATAATAACTATAATACCATTTTTAGGGAGAAAGTGGATACAAGAAAAACTGCAAGGCAGACACGCACCACACTGCCAGGATCATGCATAGGTATACATGTGTACGTGTACCATGGAACGCCGATGGAAATCGATAGAATAGAAAAAATGGGTCATGGCGCAGGCAGAAATATGCGTTGCATTCTTGCATTATGGAATGGATAAACAAAGGAAAAGCTTGTTCCAGTTCCAGTATTGCAAGTGGCCATATGATAATGCTAGGATAAGTTGATTTTTATATATGAACTAAGAGAACTGATGGAATGCAATTTATATAGGAATTTAAATGCTTTTAAGCATGTTTTTATTCTCTGTAACCAAATCTCTGGATAACATATAATAATCATTTCAAATACTGGATGTATGGAATTCATGGATATTCGACAATCTTTAAGAATGTATTTGTTATATGTGGAAAAGATCTTCAATGGGCGCTACAGGGAAAAAAGTTTGCCACATTTTGTTTTTTATTTGGTGCTAAAATTTCATGCAAAAAAATCCAATTTTTGCACTTGTGACAAAAAATTTCATTATGAATTGTAACTCAACAGAATAACTGCGCTTCAAGAAGAAGAATATACTTTGGTGTTATATTATTATGAACGTCAGAAGCTTGGATTTACTTTTTATTTCGTGCTCCTCAGCTCAATAAGCAAGTGAGGGAATGCATTTATATTTCATTGGTCTAGTTATCAGCCTAAAGCAGCTTTAATAAAATGTTTGACAAAAAATGTACACATACAACATACAACATAATCATCCTCTTGAAATACTGTTCATTCATACTTAAAAATAAGACATTTAGTTTGCTCCTTGGCACAATCAAACCAAAGAGTTTATTCAAAGCACAAGCTGCTATCTGAACAGCGAATATCATTATCATTGCACAACTCAAAATTTTCAGCATTAGTTTGTATAGGACTACATGTATGCTACATATTATATATATCAATATTAGACACGACACATGTCACAAATTTGTTGTGTGTGTAGTGTGTGTAAATTGTAGATATTTATAGTATATCAGTATATCTATATGAGTTGTGAAAAATACGTGAAACTGGCTTGATAAAACGAAAAATAGAGAGAATGTTTATATGAAAGAAAAAGGAAACAAGAACCAACACTGAATCTCAATACGTTAAAAATTACGAATTACTTATTTCTTGTGATGCCTGCATCTCCAGCTCAAGCTGAACTAGCATTTACAATACTGCAGCAATCAGAGAAGAATAAATATCAACAAATTTGTGCCTTGATTTTTAGTCGTTATTTTGAAATTTTGTTCATAACCTGCTGCTGCGTTGATCTTCATGGGCTTGTAAACAATTACTCGTAAAATGGCACACCAATCCAACAAAAGAGATTCCCAATCTGAGGGTAGCTTATTACAAAAATTTGTCGTTGGCCTTGCACAAGGGTTAACAGGTAAATCAAATTCTGCCAGACACAGTGTAATGATATTTTTTATAAAATAAATAAAAGTTAAATGAACCAGTAATTTGTTGTATTTGTAAAAGGTCATCTGTTTGACAAATTGGTGAGTTTTAAACCAGTAAGCTACGTCAAACAGCATGCAACGCCTGGATGACTTGCTAGAGTTTGATCGCGGTTATTACAGCCACTATGCACTCTACCTTGGACAAGGCAAAGTTATGAATATCGATGCTGAAGATAAAAAGACAACAGAGGCCTTAATACGCGTAAGGGCATTGGAGGTGGTTTGTGGAGACTCACAGGTTCGTGTAAGAAATCACGATGATGTTGCCAGAAAACACTTCCAAGCTTCCCCAAAAACCGTGTACGAAATTATTCGGGCTGCCGTGTCCTACGAAAACAAGGTGGTTCCTTACGAGTTTATTTTTCGAAATTGCGAATATTATTCCACGTTGTGGCGTTACGGAAAGGGTTTCAGCACTCAGGTTGGTTAGCCCAATATGAAAAAAAGGTGGTTCCTTACGAGTTTATTTTTCGAAATTGCGAATATTATTCCACGTTGTGGCGTTACGGAAAGGGTTTCAGCACTCAGGTTGGTTAGCCCAATAAGATTCCCGTTCTATAAGCTGTTTTAAAATCGCTGTCAATTTGTTTCAAAACAAATTAAAATTGTAGGTTTCAAACCCAACCTCAACCCCTACCGGAACTGTTTTGGGAGCAGTTGTAAATTCAACCACGGGTTCTGATGCATTCCTTGGAGCGGCCGAATCATTTTTGACACTGGGAGGCTATGCAAAATATAAAAAATTAGCTACAATGAACTTGATGAAATGACATTTTCTTATCGTTGTATGAAGCACCTGAAGGATCATGTATTGCAGTTAATACTATTTCTAGTGAGACAAAATATATGTGATTGGTGGTTGACAAATTTTACGACGTGCCAAGCCAATAATTGTATAGATAATTGTGTAGATATCTTTATCGTTTATATTATGAGTACTATGCTGTATCATCACACGAGCAAATTGAAATTTTTAATCTTATTTAATTTTATCTCAAATGCATTCAACAGATTTTTCTAACATTTCAATTTTTCAATTCATAATGTTAACCTCTCTTATCAGTTTTGTTCACACCAAACCTGTATAATAATATTGCTAATCAATTTGATTTTACAAGTTTGATGCAAAATTAAACACGCTCAATGAGAATGCATGCATGAGAAAAGGACGCTTATAATGCACATTATTTGCATCCTCTAAATAGAAAAAGTGGTATGAATATATGTTTAAAATTTATGAAATGTTTTTCACCATCCATTAGAAATTCTGTCAATTAAAAAACTGAAACGATATTGATGTTGATTTGTTTCGAACCAGATAACATTTCAAATCTTTCAAATAGATTTGATGTAGAAAAAATTTCATTGTAGTTTTCTGTTTTTAGTGCGTAATAAATATAATGGATTTATTGATTTTGTTTTAAATTGAATGCGTATAAATAATATTGCGGTGGTTCATATATTTAACATTTTGCACGAATTAAAGTCCAAAAGTGAAGCCAAGACCAAGCGATGGAGGCGGTCCAAATGGTCCTCCAAATCCAGACCCAAAACCACCACCTCCTCCAAATGGTCCTCCAAATCCAGGTCCAAAACCACCTCCTCCTCCAAATGGTCCTCCAAATCCAGCTCCTTCAAAGGGTCCTCCAAATCCAGCTCCTCCAAATGGTCCTCCAAGTCCAGATCCAAACATTCCAAACCCTGGGGGTGGAGGTGGTGAGTAGTAGTCATATCCGAAGAGGCTGGTAAACGGCCAGAATGTGCGCTGCATACGATTGGAAGTCTTGGGGTATGAAACCATTGGAGTGGTGTGCACTGCAGACACGGGAAAAAGTTTTGCAAAGACAAAAATTGACTTACTACAAATAATGCAACATTCACAAGATGAAGATATGATGATTTTAATTGAACAAATTTTTTTACCGGATACAGAATTTTCAATTGCCCCATCATTAGTTCCTTGAATATATTTTTTTGTTAATGATGATTCTTTAGAGAAAGGCTTTTCGTTTAAAAACCGAAGCTCCACAAGATCTCCTAAAGTTGGAACGATATTTAAGACAAAGAATGAATATTTAAGGCACATAACAATAATTTTCTACTTTCTACATATATGCATGTATGTACCTCTTTCGTCTCTCCACGCTTCACGGACATCCTTCTCTTTTGTCAATCCTGCCTTTGTGCGTTCAATTTCGTTGCGATTGGCGTCTTTGACTTGGGCTAACAAGGTTGTCGTGTTTTTAGTTGAGGACCCTTTGACTATATAAATCACAGCAAATTCTTAGCCTATTGTTTTGGTTGTTTACGCCAATTTTTTAAATATGACTACAAATTTTCTTCACAAATTTACCCGGACTGTGGAGAAGAAGAGTAACTCCAGCGCTGGTCTCATGATACTCCAGGACACAGCAAAATATCACTGTGAGTAAGCTACAGGTTGAAATCCTTGTCTTCATTTTACTGTCTTGTATTGTCTCCCTTGTCATCAGATCACTAAATTATTGTTTTGTAGGAGCTAGTGTAACTACAAGGAATGTTCAGGTGAATCTGAATTCTAAAAGTTTGAGCCCTTATTTATATGACAGAACATATCAACAGAAAATGTGGGGAATTTTTTATTTATCTTCGTACCAAATACCTACTCATAATGCTTATTGCTTTAACTAATGCTTATGCCAATCATTACGTTTCATGTGGATTTTTAATGAAAAAAACCGAATGGGCTAATGGAATAATGGATTTTCACAGGAAAATGTGCGTTTAGATATTTATCAAAATACATAGCATACAACATGCTTGTAAATACTACTGCATGGCATTTTGAGTCACAGATGTAGGTGCAACGTTTCAAATCATATGCATGTACGTAAGACTTGTAAAAAGGGAAAACAGGAATTGGGAAACTAGGGTAAGTACTTCCTTGTTCATCCTATAATGACTTTAAATGGTGGGATTACCTTTTTCTGGAAGAAATAGAAAGGGAAATCAAGTTCAAGGTCTTTCTGCGTCGCAGTAGTTTATGCTGAAAACGTTCATGCAAGAATGTTTTAAACAACATTTCCCACTTTGTCCTCCGCCCTTTTTGTCAATGGAGTCATGATAATATATAGTAGCTATATGTAAATTATGCACTTTATTGTTGATGTACTTACACATGTTCAACTACAACAAAGGTGAATTAATAAAATCGGAAATTACGCATACTGTCTTCAAATGGACCAGAATGAGCCATCAAACAATTGTAGTCTGCACTGCATACAGAAACAGTAGAAACTTTAACCCGTTAACAAATAAAAAATTATTTGTTCAGATTTGATGGTTCCCAATGTTACATATAAAATAAAATTATTTGCAAATCATTTAAAATTGTAATGAAGTATATTTGATACAAAATTATTTGCAAATCATTTAAAATTGTAATGAAGTATATTTGATACAAAATTATTTGAATTATTGTTAATAAATTGTTATTTGTTCATTCCAAATTTCAACACAAAAAATATTTTTTAAGAGATGTCGGCTGGTTTAAAAAAAATTGACTGTCACATAGTCCTGTTGTCATACACAAAAGCGTCTGCTTGATGAGCATACAAAGATTGTACAATTGTGAAAAAGTTGACAGAAATAGCTGAAAAAATGTGTGTAAAGTATTGTGTCATATGCACATTACATATTTTAATTAAACATTCTCTCGATAATATGTGGTTTGTCGAACGATCTTAAAATTCAGTCTACAGTAATGTTGAATGCATCAAATGTTTCACTATTGACTATAGACAATAAAGAATGTAAGCATAATCTTTTTTATTTCACAAATATTTTGGAGTTTATCCATTGTTTAAACTCCAAACCAAACTATTCCGGTCACTATTTCCAGAATGAAGTTTTTTAAGTGTCATAGTCGTGGTCAATGTGGAATACACTTTTGAATATTATTATGTCTAAAAGAATAATGCTGCTGTTTTAATGTTCATGCATAGTAAGATTGTATTTTTCATGGTATGCGCATATAATATACATGCTATGTTCGCAGCTCCCTTTTGCTACCTTTTTTCCGGACGAAATGGAAAGGGAAATCAAGTTCAAGGTCATTCTCCATTGCAGAAATGCATCCAAACATGTAAATGCAGCAGTTTAAAAAGGAATTATTTTCTCTTTCAACCACTGCCAGGTTTCAGGGACTCGTGTATGTGATTCGTAGCTAATTAATAAGTATGCTATGCGTTTATTATACACGTGTATGTTGATGTACAAATTGTGCAACACAATACATAAGCGTCAATATTCAAATAACACAAACCCATCTTTTTTTATTGTAATTTGTAAATCGCAGGCATTTAAAAATCAATATACATAATAACATGTACAGCAAATAATCTGCACTACAGATTAATACACACAACCGTTCTCTGGAAGGAAAAGGTAAATGTTGGAAATTTTAGGATACAGTTTTATATTTTAATTAGATTCATTGGTACACAAAATGTTGACAAAAACCATCATTTCTGGTAAATTGTATGCTTATTGTTATTAAATAACTTGTGGATTTTTAACTTTATAAAAATGTCTATTAAATGTATTTAATTATAATTTGCATTACATATTATTATAATTAATTATT
>JAHZNC010001881.1:0-22499 GCA_027744095.1 Zhuqinia jingwanae | reverse complement strand
GACGGCCGGCAGACAACGCCAAATTATAATGAACTGTAAACAGTTCATAATAAACCTTGCAGTAAGATGTAATAAACGAGCATCAGCACCATTCATGCAATCACTCGTATTTCTTATTTCTGAAATAATAATTTTTGAGTGCTTTTGACGCTGCAGAAATTATTATCTGCGTTGGTAGGAAGGAACGTTGCAGTATCGTGAACGAATACATACGTATATATATAAATTAATTAAAATAAATAAATAAATTAATAAAGCCACAAAGGATCAAAAGAGGTAATTTATTACTCGCAAATCTTTGATGCTCGTAATAATATTGTGTTACTTTAACTCTACAACTTACAAACCAAAGACCCCGGGTGAAAAAGGGTGAAACATTCAAAAGGCAACAAAGAGAGCTTCTGATGACACATGCATACGCATACAGCTACATGAATTGGTGCTGCCAAAACGAAATTCATAATGATAAGAAGAAGAAGATGAAAACTATGAATTCAAGTATTATCATTTGAATAGCAGGCAGTCATTAACTCTGTTCACATTCCATGTCATGCACATCAAACTTTTAGTCAACCAGGCAGACACTGCGTAACATGGCATTGTTCACGTTTGGTGTACTCTTCCAGGGCACAACTTTTCCTGCCATTATAAACGTACTGTACTGCGGCTTCATATTCCAAAAAAAGCTCATAGATGTTAACCGCGTATATGTTGAAAATGTATGACAAATACTTCTGTTCTGTGCTTAACTAGTATAACCTTAAAACTTTTGTTTTAAAACTTTTGTTTCACCAAAAGTTATTTTACATGTATCGTTTTTGTATTTCATTTTATTTTTTATTACTTGACATATTATGTGGCACGTTTGTTTGACATTTCCCAAGCAATTCATTTTGGATGAGTTAAAAGAAGCAATTTAATTGCAAACCATTATCTTTTGGTACCCTAGTAGGGTAACAACCCTACCATCCACCATAATAAAACTATAATGTAATGTCTTCTCCACCATATCATGTAACGTGATCTGTGATTCGGATCTCACATTCATTTCTTTATCACGTCGAATATCTTGATTTATGGAACAGATATAAGCGGTGCAGCAGCAATATATATACAAGCACGAAAATCAAACTTCCACCATTTCACCCAAACAATAGGAATACTTGCAATAAAGTGCAATCTCAAATTTGTATGCCGTATTTACAAATTTCTCAGGGGCAAATAGTTGTAGTTGCTTTTATTGGAAAAAATATCCTTTTCTTGGGCAAAGCGAAACAAAAACTCCCAGATTTAATTCCACCCATTGATCACACAGAACGTTTTCGCTGTACACCGAGGTGCTTTTCAACTACACAGCTTGAGCCCCGAGAGAAAAAACAATCTGTGCAGATTTTTGGATCACTTGAGAAACGTCAGCTTATTTTGTGGTGCTGCATATGTACAACATATCACGGGAAAATCTGGGTGGTGTTGGTGTACTCAAGAACTGTATTTTCGTGGTGGTCTGATAAATAGCCCCCATTCTCTCTGTACAAAATAATCAATACTTTTTCTATGGGCACTGAAGGATTTACTTTTATTATTATTATGTGGGTATTTCCGGGGAAGGCGTAAGTGCTCTGGTGAGTCCTTACAATGCGCTCCTTCTACGAACCGAAATTCCGTTTATTTTTGCAGCTGAAATCATAGTCAATGATATTTAATGACATTTTTGTATCTCCCAAGAATTGTCTACCGAGGAGTCTTGTATTGTATGACTTGCCGGCTTCAGTTCAGAGAATGACGCTTCGGCGACAAAGCATAATAAATAATACATTTATATTGTTGGACGGAATTGAGTCTACAGACATCAAAGTGCTGTCTGTTCTATAAGCTCCAACAGGTATTTGCACAGCAAGTTGAAATGCCATTATTTTATAAAGATCCCTTGAGAATTCAGTTTTGTGGGAGAGAGAGATGCAGTCATCCTCCTACAGTTTGGTGTGTTGGCAACTTGCTTGTTATCAACTGCAACCGTTTTATTTGGTACTAGCAACGCGACAATAAACTGAGGAGCAGAGGAACTCCTCCAAACGGGAAAAAACTGGAGTAGTTGGGAGCAGAGTGGATTTCATCCTGTGTGGATGCGAGCGAGGAAATGTAGGGGGCTTTGGGATTCACTTTTGATTTCGAGAGGAGGATGTGATGCTGAAGTGGTTAGCTTAAGGCTAACCACTTGGCGAAGCAGAGGTGTTGAATGAGATTGAGAGTGACAAAACAAAAGTGCTGCTCTTGCCGTTCTTGAGTGCAGAGCAATAGTAACAATCTGACTAAATTGGATTGTTTTGTTTGTATATGATAGCTACAAGTATTCCGGAAAATTATAATATAAAAAGAGAAATAGTGTATTGAGGGAAAGCCTCAAGTGCAATTCAAATCATGCTTGGTTTACATTTTAGTAATTTCTAGTAAAGTTTGTTCTTTATTAGTTCCTTTATTTCCTTACAAGATAAATGTGTTTTTCGACAGAAAAAAAATGTATCCATTTGAATGAAGTGTGCTTTGAGGTCTTATTCTGACCCAGTATTTCTTTTTTCAGTTGTTTGCTTTTCTAAGATTTATCCTCAGGTAGGCAGATTAGGAACAGAGTAGGATAGATATGAACGTGAGTGATCGAAATGTGCAGCGTCATACTACTCTCAATTCTCAATAACATTAATAACATAACAAAGTTTCAAGATGTAGGGAAACATCATTCTGTTTTGTACAAGAACCCTCATTGGTTTACGTACTTTGTACAAAATTGCTGATTTACGATAAGTTTGGGGGAAAAGAATATAAAAAAGTATCGGTTCATTTAGTTCACTACAAGCCAAACTCGGGAGTGTGGTAGAACTTTGTTTTCATCCACATGATGCAATCGAAGTAATAAGGCTAATATCTATTCATGTATGGACCTATATATACATATGTATTTTATGATGCAACAACAAACAAATCAAAGTCCCCTTTCATACTGTCAGAATAGTTTCTTCCCACTTACCTTTCCGGTTTGGTTTCCTTTCCTTCTTGGGGCTGGAATCACAGCAATATGCCACAAAAATATATAGTTTGTGAGCGAACGATATTTCTGTCTTCACAGCGATGAAGAGACGTGCTTATGTACCGATATGTTCTTGCTAGCGTCCTTGAGTTAGCCCTAATTTGATTAGGGGGTGTTGTAGGTTGGGAACGGACGTAATATTGGTTGAGTAATTTTAATGTTGAATCCACCACTTTTATCATTATCTACATACCTACATATATGTACTTATGTATATGGATTTTTTTCCAAGTGACTGATTTGCGATAAAGATACACGTACCTACACATATACATATATTTTAACCGCGATGAGTCAAGGTAGCCTACTGCTGACTTGTTCTTAGGCTTAATACTACTTTAGTAAGAATGACACAAGTGCAGTAAGTATTGAACTTTAATTATTTATTATTATTAAAGACTCAATCAAAAGGGCCAGCAGACGTGTATCCCTACAATTTACTGCGCTACTCAAAAAGAACATTTGCTTATTTTAGCTATTCTTCGAAACTTCTTTCGAAACTCATGCGAAACTACGAAAATGCTGAAAACTATTTCTCTATTCGAAAACTTGAGTGCTTTTACCCAAAGACGCCTGATCTAATTTTTCCTCCGCTATGCTGGCCTAGCACAAAAATACAATTTTACAATAACAAATAGGTTACATAACTACTAAGTATATAAATACATAATATAAGACGCTTCTTCCACTTTTGCTTTTCTCCTCCTTCCCTCAAACACATGTAAAACACATAAAGATGCAAAATAGTTAAGCACACACAGACACAACCAAATTAAAACTTGTGCGATTTGTGTAGTTTACAAAGACGTGAAAGAAAACATAAAACTGTGAGGCTACCTTTAATATATAAAATGTTTAATAATCCTCAACACAAGTAGGTACGAACAGAGATGATGTATTCAGTTCACGCAACGCCCATTAAACATCCTTTATGTTATCTACTCCACGGCAATTTGTAAAACGTTCCTTTTTGTGGCACAAAGCTGCTGAAAATTTGTCTTAATTTTCTCTAACCAACTGCAAAATATAAACGAGGCTTAATATCCTCATTTCGCGGTTAAGGATAATCATGAGTTATGAGCAACAAAGAATTCCTGGAGGAAACAAAAATGCCTGAGAACGGAAAGTGACAAAGCCAGCATATTTTTCCACATACTAGCTTTCTTATTGAGTTATGAGCAAAAAAGAATTCCTGGAGGAAAAAAAATGCCTGAGAACGGAAAGTGACAAAGCCAGCATATTTTTCCACATACTAGCTTTCTTAGCAAGAAAATTTGAAGAGTATTACGAGGATAAATGAACAAACGTGCCCAATGTTGTTATTGCTCGCATTCTTCAACCCAAACTTTCACCAAACTTTTTCCATGTAAACTTTTTTCCCTTCCTTTCTCAATGTTCATTTATTTCATGAAAAAAAGTTGATAAGTGGCTGAAACAATAGCATTACCAATAATACTTGACTAATATTAATAGCAAAAAACTTTTCCAGAGTAATGTTGTATACAGATAACATGTTGGGTACTTATAATGTTGAATGTACATTTACTAAAAGTTTAAAAATAAATAAATGTATCCGAAATATACTAACAATACATAGTACTTGAACAATTCACAAACAGAGTAGCTACTTTAACATAAAAAAGTATCCATTTAAATGACAGACAGTTTAAAAAAAGATTAAGCTTTCCATTTTTATGAAAGGGGTTGTTGTACATAATCCACGATCCTCTTTACAATCTATAGGCTGTTATGTTGCTACGACTTCCTGCCATTACATGCAAAAAAAAGAACATTTGCATATACACAACATCATCATAATGCTGAATGTGGTATTTACACATATATTATATGTCTACATGTGTCCGTATTTAATCCGGCTGTTGTTCGTTTGGAGTGCCTTTTGACGAAAGTTGAAACGGCAAGGGGATTCTCAGACCTGTCATGTTGCCACCTGCAGGAGTTGTATCCCCTTCAGGAATCTTTATAACTGCAGTTCTGATGTTGAGTGAGGGTGAAGGAGTTACAGCCATCCCACTCACTCCAGCGGTGATTGGAACTGTGCCCCCGCTCCCGCCAGGACCGCCGGTTGTGTTTTGTCGCCCCTTTCCTTGAAAATGGAATAATCCGTAAATCACTGGGTTCATACAGGAATTAGTACAGGCAAACAGAAACAATCCCTTTTGCACTCGCTGATCAACTTCCTGAGCGGATTTGCTGTCAAACCAATGCCAAAGACACATCACGTTGTAGGGTGTCCAGCAAAAGAAAAATGTGGACACAATGACAATAGTCATTTTAAGCGTGCGAACTTTCGCCCGTCCCAATGCACCCATCCCTGATCGTCTCAGTTGAAATTCTACAAGAGAGAAGAAAAACATTTTGTTATGCAGTTGGTGTAACCTATACTTTCCAGCCAGCGTTACACGCTGGACCCCTTCCCCTGGTGTTTTTAAATTCTAATCCCCACTTTCACCAAATTCCCAATTCCAGCATATTTGATTTTGATCAAAGGCCTACTGATCAAATGTTTGATTATCAAAAGTCAAACGGTTGATTTTGATTTCGTCATAAGTTTGAACACGAAACCAAAAATGTATAGTTCTGATCGTCAAAAGTCTGGTGTTCAGGAGTCGCCTTGGATTGGTCAAAACGTCAAATTTTTGGTCCTTGAAAATTCAAAATCAATTGGTGAGGCAACCGTATGTACGGTCGTATGTAACTCGCTCTTGGATAAGAGGTATACGAGTATATTTAATTCTCAGAATGAATGACAGTCACGAAAATTGAAAATACTTCCAAAAATTAACGAACCAAGAATTTAAATCCCGTAAACGGGTCACTTACCAAAACTCCCCAACATATTGCAATGTGGTACGAGACAGGAATTTATTTATTGCATTTTTTAAACAGCTAGTCACTGACCTTCTCTCCTTCTTCTCGAGTTTATTCTCCAAATTTCCAAAAGTATTCTGCAGTAACAGATCACAATCGTGATAAGTGGCACTCCATACAAAACCGTGAATCCGAAAAAGTTATAGGCCAGCTCAAAGTCGGCATTAGGGAAGCTGTTAAACGTAACACATTGCTGATACCACCTAAACTTGGGATGGGTTTCCACATGAAATATAAAAGGTTGAGGGCCGCTACACACAGCGCTAGTAAACCAGGCTACGGTTACCATCATACGACATCTTCTACCAGATTCTGTAATGGTTAATGGATGAACTATTGCATAATAGCGATCCAAACTGATACACATGAGAATAAATCCGGATAAGAATAATCCGAAAATTCGGGTAAAGGAGAGGATTCGGCAGAGAAAGTCCCCCGCTAACCAAGATACTGTCACGTTCCATGCAATCTGACAAATAATCAAGAAAAAAACGTCAGAAATAATAAACAACCCAACAAATTATTATTATACTCCGAGGGTAGCAGGTGTTTGTAAACACTCTTGCTTCATCATAATATGTCAGTATTCATTAGTCAAGCATGTGCGTATATTAAATTTTCTTTCTCGTTTTTTGTATCATACCTCCGTGGGCATCATAAAAAATGTAACAATAAGGTCGGCTGTAGCCAAATGGAGAAGTAAAAGATTCATGGCACTTAGTCTTCCTTGATGTTTCCGCAATCTGTGCAAAATTGTGTATAGCAAAATAATCACAATCTTTTCAATAGCATCTCTTTTTCTTTTATGTCTGGGCTGGGATGCATATATTTTCCTCATTTATAATTCAAAGGAGCATGCCGTGTATTTCACAAATATTATAGCAAATCATATTGTCCCGCTTTCAGTACATGAATACATATAATACATGGTATCCAGCTTGGTATGGTATAACTTCATGGAATTCATCAATATCTCTTTGTTGTGGATTGGAACATTAAAAGGCAAACGGGAAAAGGAATTAAGGGTAGTAAACCCTTTTGTTTTAGTAATTTGGTATTTCAAGGATAACCTTTTGTTTAGGTATTTAGCTTGAAATGGAACAAATTGGAAAATGCGAATATGCAAAATGAGCCATAGTGGATGGATGCAGTTTGTGAAGTCACAAAGTAAAAAAAAAGAAGGAAAATAATTTTGGCTGGTAAAAAAAAATTATTTGATGTATTTACTATTCACTATTATGCTGGAAAATTTTGTGAAACAGCTTACTGTATACCTATTATAAAACATGATAAGCATTCATCAAGCATTAAACTAAACAAAATGTTGGAAACAAAGCCATGCAACGTCCCATTCAAGTATTTATTGAGGCTGCAAATTTATGTAGAACTTTCCGTTTTGTTGTCAATGGCAAGTGTGTATTGATTTTCGAACAAGTTTATTTCCCAATCAAATCATACAATATACTTCTAGCAGTATTGATTGGATAAGTCAAGGATTTGTATCAATATTCATTTATACAATAAACATACCATCTGTCATCCTGACAATTCCTTTATTCCTTAACCATTTTTTGAAAACAGTATAAAAAACTGAATTCAACTGAAATATTTTTTTACAACAATGAAAATGTAATCTAATTTAAAAACGTTGCTCCTTTTAATATAAAAAAATATAGCACGTTTATACACGCACGATGGACACTTTAATGCCAGGAATTGATGAGTTGCGGACAGATATATGAATGTGTGTATAAATAAGAATGAGTTTTTGTTGTACTAAAGTGAACTATTTAAATAAATATTTACAATCTTATCCAAAGTATATTGCAATTGTGAAAATACTTTCAATTTCAGAATGTACAATAATCAAATCAATAATCAATATACACTTGAATGTAGAATACAAATCGTTTAATATATTTTAACAACATTTATTAGAATCCGGATTGTCAACAATTTACTTAAGGTAAACAGAATACATAAAAAATACCTCTTCAAGGTGCCTAACAATATATGTGTGGTGGCTCATTTCTCTCTGTAGTATTCGGCACATACTGCAAATAATAAATGCCTAAATGTATTTTATGTAAAACGTTGTACGGGGAAAGCGAAAGAATGTTTCCCTCCTTTCTACATCCGTGGAGCTCGTTTCTTGGTGAAATGTAACGCTCGGTTTATGATTTTACTTAACTTTCAAAATGTGCCATCGCATAAGTTATAATTTGCGTGGACTAGACGATATATACGCGATATTCTCAAGAAGACCAAAACCAGAATTGAAAGTTCAAAAGTTGGAAGGAATTTCCGAGTTCAAGTCGTTAACGCACCGACGTAAATACATACAAGCAAAACAGCTTATAATTATATGTACATATATCGGTACTGAAAAATTCTTTACAAAGAAAGCTCTCTATGATTAAAGAAAACTAGGTAGTTTTGTGCAAAGGTAGTTCGTTGCGTTTGCTTGCACATCTAGCGCGTAGAGCAAATATTGCAAGTAAAGCTTTGTAAAGTAATGTATTTGTTTGAGAAATAAGATCTGCCTAATACTTCCTGTTCAATTTAAGTAACATGAGTTGCATATGAACATCAAAGAATACATAACATGGTAGGTGTATTATTGTATATATCACTAATTCCAGAACCCTATGTATGCAAATGCGTGCTTCATTTCTGATCTCGTTTCCGGGTTAGATGTGACTATAATTGGATTTTACAAGTCTTCACATGCAAGCAAGTACATAACATCATGTATAGAATAATGTGAATGAACTTTTAAAATTTCACTAAATTAAAGGGACATAGTACCTTACAATTGTGCACAGTACAGAAATATTGCCAAATGCGGAGAATACCATAAGTACAGAGTAAACCAGGATGGCTAAAAGATGTCCTTCATTAAACTGCATGTCAATTGGCAAGGGTGGTTCTTCTCTACTATTTTCGATTTCATCTTGAGTCGTACTTTTATTTCCGGCAGTGAAATTATCATATTCACCTTCGTCACCCAGCGCAGCAGCACTTAAATTTGAGAAACTTATAGTTTCTCTGCTTGAGAAAGGAGACTCCATAATAATAAACCTGCTGCTTTCACCACTGTCACTTGTGAACATTTTATAAATGTATTTATGGGCGAGGGAAATAAAGTAGCATATGTAAACTGACTTTGAATGCGTAATTTTCGAATTATTGCTCTGCTGTTTCGGAATAAGATGACAGATATTGAATCAGCACATAATTTTACTTTGAACTTTCACTTTACGTTGTAGTAAATACAGACACAATTTACATTATTATTTAGCGTTTATTATTGGGTGGGAGAGGAAGAATCATAATATACCTTCCTTGGATGGAGTCCAGGAGAAAACTGAAGAGAAAGTGGATCATATGCTGCGCTTATATACAAAATTCTTCTGGGTTTTCGAGACACCGACGATTCGATATTCACTTTGGACACAAAAACGGCTTGCAAATAGTACGTATTTAAAAAAATGTAGATCCACATCAGGAAAAAATGTAGGTAGGTATATTATGTAGTTTTTATTTACGTAGGTGGATTATATTATGCTAATCAAAAAGGAGGGAATTGGAACACAATATGGGTGGGGACAACATTTTTTGAATGTATGAGCTAAACTAGATTAAGAGAAAGTACGAAACTTCCATGATTTTTATTTGTCAGGCAAAAGTCTAAACTTTCTCCACATGCTAAAAGGATTATTGGAATCAAATTGCAAATCGAAAATGAAGTGAGAAAAAAAAAGAAAAAAAAGTTTATTGCACAGATATCTGTCTATTTTTTAGACGCCAGATTAAATTTTCAGAAAAAGAAGATTGAGAAAGTTTTTTTTAAACTAGAAAACAACAAGTTACACCAAAATAATTGTAAATATAAAAATGAAATGAAATGAAATGTATAGGTATGGATGTATAATAACAGAATAGCGAGGTCTGGCAATTGAACACTCTATGGCACAAGATGACAAGGTTAGACATCAAGTCGAGTATAGAAATCCCAGACATGAATTAATTAGCGTGCTTTTAAGCCATCTGCATGGATACAGATTAAACAAAAATGGATGATATTATTACAATATTACACACAGCTCAAACGGATAAAATTGACAATACTATATCCATGAACAAATTTAAGCGACTGGCTTAAACATTGAATGCAAAAAATTTACTTGACAAGTAAACTAGGTCGTGTTTTTGATCTTGGTGATGATGATGGTGATGGTGATACTCATTGATGCACATAATATATTGGAATAACAATTTTAGTTGTGTCCGATGAGTCCAATTGGTTCCACTACTATACTTTCAACTTTAACATGCCTTGCGTGCTTGTGCTTAGTGCTTACTTATTTACCGCTTAAGCTTGCTGTTAAGATCCCAGTAAACAAAATGTTGAAGCAACCTGTTGCAATTGCAAGTGTAATAGTGAAAAAGTGTACATGGTGCATTATCATGATTTATGGATTTGTGCAGAAATTGAGAAGGAATGAAAGGGAATTTATTCTGTATGTATCATAAAAAGCTATATCACATAAACAAGCCCATTCCGTAGTACAGTGTTCATGAGCATTGTAGTAAATGCATAAACACTTACATCATTTGGTGGTGTATATGTTGTCACGTCCCCCTTAATCCTTACATGTGTAATAATGGCTTTTTATATGATTTACTATTACTCGTGGTGAAAAAAAAATTCACTTTTGTTATTTGAATGATTGGAGAAAATTATAAAATCATTAATTTCAATAATTTCGTAATTAAATTAGTTTCAGATATAGATCTACTTTCACATTTATGTATGGTTTAATTACTTACTAAAATGTTCATCATTGCAACAAATTGTGTTAAAAAGTTGTTAACTTTGATTAAAACATGTAAAGGCGTAAATTCAATAGATTAAAGCTTGTCATGTATTATGCTATTTTAGTTGGGATCGGTTTATGTATTACAATAATTGTTAAATTGCAATAAGCTTAATTAGGTGAAAAGTAATGGCATTGAGATAAATCCCTTGATACCTGCTAAGTCTTAATATTGATACCTTGGCCCAAATGGTAGGTATAATATTGGATGCAAATATGGTATTCACACAAAAATTCACAATAGTATTATCTAAGCCCTCATAGTAGACCTTGATACCTGCGTGGTGCTTTTAGTATTATTATATTAGGTTGACATGCCATCGTGTAGCAATAATTTCTTGAAATCTTGTGATTTTTTCTCTCCATCTGTTCAACTTTGTCGCAGCTCTTTCTCCTGCTCTCCAGAGGATATTGTGAAGCAAGTACTGCTGGCTCCTCAGTAATATCCTTGAGTGCACCTACGTTTGTGGTGCACTTTGTGTTCTGCAAAATCCTTTTGTACGTATTTTCTTCGTCGTGGATGTAATGGCTTCATTTCAACTTTCTCACTTGACCTTGAACTTTAGCTTCCACATCCTATCGCCCAATTTGAACAGCCCCAACAAATTCCCGTGATACAAGTCTATCAGGTAGTTTCACAATTTCCTTTGAGGTTTTTTTGTTGTTGTCGTTGAGACAAACCCACAGAATTTCTCATGGAAAGTAACTTCATTTCCCGTTCAACCAACCGCATTCTCATTCGAATAAACCTGATGTAAAAAATCCCCAAGCTTCAGTAGAGCACACGCAGGGTCACGGATACAAAAATGATTATCACTATTGACGATTGTCAAATAAACAACAAGTCAAACATCTCGAAATTTCCAATAAAATAAATTCCCTTTGTAAATCATCTTAATAAATTCCATGACTATGCATAGAAAAAGGACTCTTTTTGTAAACCACGCACAGTACACAGGGAGTAGTACCCTATTTAATATTCCGTAGGCTATTCTTCCAAAATCCCAACATATTGCTTTTTCGCTTTCACCACGGCGCCGTATTTACATTTGCTGTTTTTTTACTGGTGGTGGTCGGGTTGTGAATAAAGTTTAGCATCGTGGTTTGCGCTTGCTTTTCTTTGATGTTTAATTAACCATTAAAGATATTCGAAAGTCATGGTATAGACGTAACCTTTGTTCGCGAACATGTTTTTCAACGTTTACAAACAAACATGGGGTATATGCACGCCTTCAAAGTATCCACCTTTAAGGGTTACGTGAAGGTGAAACAAAATAAAGTAACCATGATCCGTGATAAAAATAAAGAAATCCATGTTGTAAACCAGCAATAACGATGTGAATATGCGACTGACATACAAATTCAATTTGGGAGGGCAAACAAATTGATTTCAACTTCAATAGAGTTGTAATGGACCTGGGTATAATGAGTTTAAACAAAAGTCTTGAAGCAAGCTTGTTGTTGGTTAATTGGATTACATTGTCAGAAATTAAGTCAACAAAAATTGAATTTAAGATGATGTAACTGATTCAAGGGAGAGGTCTAGATCATTTTAAAATCATGTCGGCCTGTTGATTCATCCAAGATGGAAAGATTTTGCACGCGCGCAAGATAAAATCCTGTGAACATACAAAATGCTCCAAGGGAACGTAAACAGTAAATTTTGTTTGAAATTTCGGAAAAGGGTAGTTTGTTGATAAGATTATTAGCCTACATGTTATGCCAATAACAGATATAGGAATGTATTGAGGAGGAAATGTAAATCTATTCAATGACATTGCCAGAGCAAGGACTTTTTGGGAGTTTGTGATGCTACTTTAGATGACAATGTGCAAATGAGCCCGTAGAATATTTCAAATTCAAGAATGATCTCGCTCGACATAGCTATCTTCGAAAAACATGTATATTTACATAAACAATTATTTGGGATTTCAATCGGATTGGCAAGGATTTTCCGGAAAACATTTCGTATAATTTTACAATAAGTTGGTTTTCCGTAAAAACAACCTTGCACCAATGTAAAATAAATGCAGCAGCTTTTTTCCATATTATTATATATAAGATCCTATTTTCTCAAAAAATCTTATTATTCGCATAATATTGGATCATTTACGTAAATGTACAAAAAGATGGACTGAAACTTATACATTTGTACACAATGAACCTGTTGTGTACACGTGTCACGTATGCATTGTTTGCATTACAATTTAAATTGAGTTAAAATAAACGTGCTTGAATCTCTATCTGTCATATTGTTTTTCAACCATACTTCCTTTTTTAATTCTGTTCCTTTTGTTTCCTTATACATACATACCCATCATAGTTCCAAGCAATACCACCACGTGTCTGTTATTTTCTCCTTATCTTCATTTGTAATTTTAAAAAAATGCTGTGTACGCCTGTACAACGTGACACTATAGTCGACGTTGACGCAAATTTGTTGCATGCAAAAAAACATCTCCCAACTTATCATATTCTTTGAATTCCAAAGAAAAATACAGTACAAACAAACACGGCAACAAAAAGTGTCAGTGATTATTCCGTTTCCTTATTCAAAATTACGTACCTACATACGCAATGCGTTCACTTGCTCTTATGTATATCCGTTGCGTATCAGCTCACAAACACACAGCAGGTGGGCGTGTCCCTCATCCTTCATTTCAAGTACTTAGATAATATATATATACCTATTAGCAAAAATATAAAACTTTGCTTCATGAAAAAAAATCCATTCTTTCCATCATCTAACTTAATTTTAAGCTGCTTATCACATTTTCGCCAACCTTTTTTTTCTTTTAGCTTATACACTTATTATTATTCTTACATTCTATTTACCCGTTCACTCTGTACTTATCTGTGTAGGTATTCTCTTTTTATCCAGTTCTTTTTGTTGATGTCGTTTCTGCGTTCATTCTCTTTTGCTCAACTTCAATTTACAAAATGGACCCGACCCGACAAAACTTGAACCAAGTTTTTGAGGAAAAAAACGCATGATTGTGAAAGGAAAAGCGTTTTTTGACGCATTCAAATCAGTAGTTCATGTCAAAACAGACAAATAAATTACACTGATAACAAGTGGTAATGGTTGCATGGCAATGCAATATGCAATGGCACTGGTTACAAAAAAAAGACAATAAAAAAAGTGAACATGCATTGTTGGAGGATGTAATGGGACCAGAGAGAGGGACAGGATCTGAACGCAAGGTTGTCTTCATGCTAGTAAGTTGTCCTGATTATCTAACTCAATTAGCTAGAGTGTTAGATAGCATGGTTGGTGGGGACAGGATTATCAGAAAAATAAAATATACACAAAAAAACCAGACAAATCAAAGAGAAAAAAATTTGTCGTGGTAACCAAAAGCCTGTTTTCAAAGTCAAATTATCTTTGTTTCATATTACCCCCTGCCAAAGAAAAATAAAGCTACAACAAAAACGTTCCTATATCTTCTCATGTGGTACTTTTTCAAAGATCATTTGCTAATTAGCTGTGTTGTTGACGCGTTTTTGTTGGTTTTTGTTTGTGCGTCCCATTACCCAGCCACATGTGGCGGCAACAGTAGTAAAAATGCAGTAGTAGTAGTAGAGTGATAAGTGTAATTCCAGAAGTATTTTTTCAAGTTCTCCCAAAAAAAGAAAAGAAAAGAGAGATTTGATTTGAATAATCTGCTTAATAAGATGCCATGGCATGCCACCTGAATAATAATATATTATTATGTTTTTTTTGTGTGGTCGCCTGTGAGATTTTCAAGATTTTCTGTGTATATTCACAGAGCATATATGCACACAGACAGGTATTTATTTGCTTTTATTACCATTCATTAGCGTATTTTTTTCGGTGCTGGGGTAGACAGAAAGGGCGGAACATATTTACTAATTAATTCTCTACGCTAATTCCTCCAAAGCAAGAGTAATGTACATACCTTTGTAGGTATATGTACCTTGCAGAGATGCCTGATGGTATGGTTTGCTGACATGAGATTCTATATAGTCTCCAGGAGCAGCAGCAGCAGCGAAAAAAGAAGCAGAAAAAATATGAAAACGTGTTGGCCAATAAATTAATTTTGTTATGGTGAATATTTTCGTATGCCTTTTCTTGTTCACCGCGACGCGACTAAAAAAATTGACGATGTAGTGATGATGATGAATTATTTTGTCTTGAAGCAAAGCAAATATAGTAACAATGAACTTGGTGCACAGCGAACAAAGAAAAGTGCAGTGTGTTACCATGGCAATAATTTAAAATAAACTTCAGTTTTGAAAGGGTAGGCTAGGTTACTTTGCTGCTCTTTCTTTAGAGAACTTGTCAGAATTGTCAATACAGAAATATTCTGATAAATTGGTATGAAGAAATAAATAGGTTGTCTGTCAAATTGTAATGTACAGAGAAATCAACAAACTAGAGAGAGAAAAAAACACGTTTTCCTATTGCACCTGGCATTTGTCTGTCATTTTTTACAAAAAAAAATCATACACAATTTTTTAAGTACAATTGGATGTATAAAGCTTTTTTGGACGGAAAATGAGAGAAATACACGCAAACTGCATGAGTAATGAGATGATTTGAAGAAGAAAAAAATCTTTTGAGTGAAAGGTACGGATATTTTAATGCTGACGGGCATGAGGGACATATATATTTATTAGTATACACGAAACACGCCAACACCAAAAGTGCTTTTACATCATCGAAGAGTATGATGACATGCATCTCGTTTGAAACTTTTTCCAAAAAAAAAACTTTTTCTAATGATTTTGATGATTTGATGACGGACAAGGAATTTTTTCAGGATATCATCTTTTCTCACTTAACTTTTTATGATGAAGAAAATATTTGGAAAAATTAATTTCAAGATATTGTGTCTAAAAATTATCGCAAAAAAATCCACTTCAAAGTACGTAAAAGCGCTGCTGCGTGTTATTAATTTATATGTGCACAAATTTTTCATGTTTCTATGCAGAAAAACGTGTAAAAAAATATTTTGAGCATGTTTTTTTTATTACATGGATTTATGTATTTTAATAACATTTTTGCAGTACTACAAGTGCAAGTACCACCAACGCTGCTGGTGCGAGTGATTTTTTTCTGGCTTTTAGCTAAATTGTTTTAATGCGCTTTTTCAATTTTCCTCCAGTCAATTCATTGCTGCTTTTATGCGATAAATGCTGGCCAGCTAAAAACTAACTACTCACACACACATGCATACGTACATATATATGTACATCTACTGTACTTAACATTTTGCACTAATGGGCTGCTATTTGGAGTTTTCATGGCACCAGATAGATATGCTCAAGGAAAAGAGTATAAGAGGAATAAAAGTTATGTCTTTAGAGCTATGGCTATATGGCTATCAAAAAGATGCACGACTGATTTATGGAAACGACTGTAGCCAGCGTGTGCACATGTAAAAACACGCTACATGAAATTTTAGAGAATTTTTCTTCAACACATGGAGTAAAAATGGGAAACTACTTTAGCATTGGGAAACTGCCTTACCAAAAATATGTCAATTATTGAGAGAAAAAAACATTTAAAAAAATGTTTAAAAATTACTTTTATTATTTTTCCAAACGAATTGTGGACATATTAGCAAACCGGAATTTACTATGTAGTTATATGGATCCATTTCCGATAGCTTTTTAGGAAACTTAAATATGATGATAATAGGTACAATTGATTTTACTGCACATTGTCTTCAATATATGTTTTTTAACCATTTTTAATTTTTTCCACAACATACAAAATGGCTAGATTTTTTACTTGTAAAAATACCTACCTTTTATAATACCCAACCTATATGGTGGAAAACTGCAACAGCAAAATTAAAAGTAGCTTTTGGGTTTAATGCTCCAAGTCAATCTTCTTTTCTGCTCCTTTGCCCAGAAACATAAAGTCGTCTTGACGAAACGTATGATTTTTCAACCTAAAGGAAGTCACTAGTTACTGCACTTATTGTGCAAATTTTTTTTTCTCATTCCCTATGTCATTAAAGCTGACGGCTTGTTTCTTTTTAAATTAGGAATATTTTCATGGTTGGCATACTTTAAATTTTGTGGTTTGCTTGAATGCAGTAAACATATATTACACTAAAAGTCCGCGCACATTTATGTAAATTTATACTTTCCCGACCCAATATGCATCCCACAGCTTAAAATGATGACGATAATCTTGTTCACGGTCATAACCATATTACGACCAACGGTTTTAATATATAAAAAAATTAAATCAAATTAAAGAGAGAGAGAGAGAGAAAGATGTAAAAAGGCTAATAGCATTTGAGGGATGGATGGATGGCTGCATTTTTTTATTTACAAAATAAAAAAATAAATATATGTATTTCATAAAATGGACTTGTCTTTTTTTCTTTTTTTTCTCTCTCTTCTATTCCTCTTTGTTGATTACGATGAAGGATTCATTACAGTAATAAAGTCAAGTCATGTAGAAAAAAAGTTGATGAAACAGTTAGTAGAGCAGAGGAGAATAAGAGTGGGAATTCTTCTCTATGAATCATGTGACAATATCATATTTTATTCGGGACAGACGGACATCTTTACTGCACCATTAATTTTTTTCCCCTTGCAGCAGCAGTAACAGCAACAGCATTACAAAGATCTTGTACCAGTGTTTTTGTATGCATACATATTTTATTAACGGCATTTTTAACAACTTTTTTTTGCAATTGCACTAGTATACATACGTAGGTATGTATGGTGCGCGAAGGAATCATCATGAACAGCTGGATTATTTTTATGAACTCTGTACGTCTGGCTAAATGTTTTAGTGGTGTTGTAGTATAAAGTATTTAAATGCGTCAGACTGGCAGAAAAGATGATATTTCTTGACCCCATTAGTAGGACATCGTAATTTTCACGGTGATCATCATCGACATGAGCGCGGCGTTCAAATATAAGTACCAAAAATGTCAACAGATGTGCTTTGTCACCTTTTTTCAACAAGATCATTCGGGTCGGTCGAAACGCGGGAAGTGAATGAAAATAATAAAAAAGGGGAAAAAGCAGAAAAGTATATATATGTACAAGAGAAAAAAAAGTCATTATGGGATAATCGGATATATTTCTTTTTTTTCTCAAACTTGTAGTACACAACATACAGCTTAACTAATATAGCGGTAATAAACGACTCTGATTTATATTGGTTGTCATAAATTACAAAAATAAGTAGGTAATTTTCCAAGAAAAATGGGTAAACACACATTTTAGGAAGAGAAGACATGGGCTCATAATAATTTGTCTGTCTCTGTCTGTGAAATTCCAGTTCAAATTCCAAAAGCATCATAATAATATGTATGTATAACATTCCAAGAAAAAGTCCCGGTTTTAACCGGGTAAAACTGTAATTTGAGTCGAAAGAAAACCAGTTGCTTCTAAATTCTGCAATAAGATCTCTCTTTTTGCTATATGATANCTCTCTTTTTGCTATATGATAAGATCAAGTTATATTATTTAGGTAGGCTGTTACATAGTTGTGGGTAATATTTCCGTTACTTTGAGAATTCAGTTTACATTTTTTTATTAATAGTTTAAAAAAAATTTTTTTTATAAACTATCTGGATAGTAATACGTCTCTCGGATCATTTCAAACATTTTTTAACGGCATATTATATTTTTGGCCGTTAAATGGAAACGATTTCTGAAGTAATTTCTTCTCTCTTTTGAAATATAAACACCGACAAGACATTTTGTAGATTGTAACAAGACGCACACACTTAACTACTACCGACGTGTACAAATTGCCTGCGTGGGCAGATCAATATTTCTGTCCCCAGTCCTATCATGTCTATATTTTTGCTCTCTCTCTCTTTCTCTCTTCTCGGGTGATGAAGTGATGATGACACGACAACAACAAACTTTTTTTTCTAGTCCAAAGACAGGTTTTTGCATTTGCATTATTGATTCGCAGTAAATAAATGGAGCATTTTTCTCTCTCTTCTACTTCTGTCGCTTGCTTATTACATTTCGTTTTTTAAGAGAGCTGTAAAAAGAGGTAGACAGGACAGGACAGAAATAGAGAGATCATCTTTATGTTTCATTTCATGAGCATATAAATTACCTTCAATATTTTTTGCGAATTGCAAAATCGTGACACTTAAAAAGTTTCTGTACAAATAATAAATACCCGGTTGTTTTGCTAAATGCGACAGAAGAAGAAAAAAATCATATCAAAAGTTTGCCGCCGCCCAAACTCTCTCTCTCTCTCTCTCTCTGGCTCTCACCACGTCCAACGAAAAAAAAAAATGCCAATTTTTTTCTTCTTAAAATAAAACAATGATTTATAATGAGAGGTCATGCCACTTTCTTTACCACGTTCAACATTAGGGCTCAAAAGTATTTCCCATGTTCAACATATTTTTTTTTCGTGTAAGTAAACAGCAAAAAAGGTGGAGACCATGACATGGCCATAATATAATAACATTAATGTACCATGTGCCCAGACTTAAATATTATATGACTACTTATTACTGTTTTTTTTACCTCGCTATGTATATATGTGTAGGAATACATTAATGGGGAATAAATGCAAATAATATGTTCATTTTATTTGTTTTCCAAAAAAATACACAAAAACACATAATTTTGTTCTTAATTTTTTTACAAGATGATGTGTGTGTGTGTGTGTGTGGAGGTTTCAATAATGTTTACGCATTCAAGCAGGAACTTATATACATAAGCACAGGTGTTTTTTTCTGTGCTGCTCCTGCTGCCTTCACCATGGCATTTATGTCATCATATCCTAATTAGTCGTGTCTCTAAAAGCTATTTAATTATTTACGAGCCTTTTCTCTTCTCCGTATTCTTTTTGTCTAAATTGTTTCTTTTTTTTTCTGATAAAAAAAATCATGTAATAATGGAGAAGGCGTCGCCCTGTCGCCTACTTTGTTCAAGACACAGAAAGAGAGAGAGAGAGGCCATTTCTCTCTTTTTTGTAAAATAAAATGTTATGCAAATACCATCATCACTACATCACCCGCAGAGGAGGACAAAGACAGGAAGTAAATGTATGCCTGCTCACGACAGAGAAGAGAAACAACTGGCGCTGGATTCTCTTCTTCTTCTTCTTTTTTTGGCTTGACACAAAACTGATGCGTACCGTCTTTTATGTTGCTCCTCTTTACATGCACCGTTATGATATGTGATAGTGATATGTTATGACTAATCACTTAAGTCACACACACACACACTCACACAAGAAGGTATTTAAAAATACAATATATATTATATTATTATTACATTATGCAATGCAGAAAAAATGCATTGTTTCAAATATATACCTACATACACAGTTTAACTTTGAGCGGCAGCAGAAGCAACGTATTGTTTACAAAAGTGCAGTGAACTCTACCCATTTACTCCTGCTGGTTGATAATGAAGATGATTTTTTTATGGCTTCTGCTGCTGCTGCTGCGCTCTGTTAAAATATATATAAAAAAAGTGATCAGTGATCAATACACATTACATTTTTGGTTTGATATATCGGTTTTCCCTGATGATGTGATGCTCATTATTACATCATCTACTTTTCCTCAAGAGCTTCTGACGCTCATCATCAACAAGAAGAGAAGAAAAAAATAAGAAAAAGAATCTGGTGCGATTCTTGCAACGACGAGGATGAGATGACGAGGATGATGATGGTATAGTGATGACGATGAAGATGAATATTTAGACAGGAAATGTTTTGTTTTCTTCTCATTGTGCATGCATGCTTGCATCTTTTCTAAATAATTACCCGTAAGGGAAGTAAAAAGGAACGGGTTGGGTTTTTATTTTATTTATTTGTTTATTTGCATGACAATACTAATAAAATCAAAGTTGACAAGGAGGAGAACAAGAGAAAAGAAGGCAATAGAAGGACATAAAGGAATGCGTCCAAACTCCAAACAGAGTATGTGTTTCTTTTTTAGACAAGTGCAGTGCAGTAGTTGCTCGGCTGCTAGTATATGCTTGCTGTTGCGGCTGCAAAATGCAAATCCACTTGATTCTCTTCTTCTTCTTCTTCTTCTTTCTGTTTATGCTGCTGGTTTGCTTGAATTTCATCCTTTGCCGTATTACTAGATGATATATAAAAGACTGCAACTCTCTCTCACTCTCTGCTTATAAGAATCCTGAGGGAGAAGAGTTGAGCTGGTTTTCATTAAATAGTGCATAAAGCTGCCTGTCTGACTCTTTTGTATAATGGATTTAAAGAAGATGTGCAAGGAAATCCGTTTCGCTAGTGTGCCTTTGTAAGCCGTCAAGCTCACATTGAGTACCAGACAAGGTGAAGGTGGTGGTGGTCGTGGCTTTTTAGTATTGAACCTGCTATAGCGTACATCAAAAATACACATGGACATGTGAACTGTCTCACATTTCCCCGTTACTCCCCAAAAAAAATTTTTTACGATTATTATTACGCGTATAAATTGCCATTTTAATTGGTAGAGTTTGTATGTGAATATTATGTGACTGTGTTTGTGTGTGATTCAATCTTTAAAAGAGATCCAACCAAAACTATTAAATAGATGAGCCCATCTCTCTTTCTCTCTCTCTCCCCTCTCGCTTCCTTTTTCTAAAAAAATTAATTGAAAAAGGCCATTATATATTTTTTTCCTGCAATAATAATAATAAGTCAACAAACTTCACAGTTGTCTTGTAGTACTATATAGTACAGTGTGTCTTTTAAGATGATCATCAAGATGGTGGTGGTGGTGAAATTGAAGATAGATTAAATCATCTTGTGTGCCATTTATATATCATCATCAACATCATCAACTTGTGAACTTTTAGCTGATGATCTGCTATTGATATAATTGCTGTGCTGTGTTGACTGTTGTGAAAATTTATTTTTGCTTTTTGAGTGTGTCTTAATTGAGCTTGTTTGGATTGGGGAGAATAAGGAACAGCGAGTCTCTATACTATACTACTAAGAAGGCACAAAGAAACAATAATATCAACAATAATAATAAATAATGTGTGCCACAATCTTAATAAATAACTTTGTCAGCCATGCATATAGAGAGAATTAAAGATATGCTGATGTAATACATATGATTAGATAATGGCATTCATGGCCCAATAGTAGTAGTGACCAAACAAGGATTTTTTTTACTTTGCACATCATATGTATAGGTATCAAGTATCTACATTACATACAAGCTCTCATCATCTTGTAAAATATGTACGCATGACGAACTGATGACGATAAAAAAATATGATAGCTTGTTTAGCAGAGGAGAAGAGTGACTTCCTTTTACTTCCTCATTTTTCGTCCTCATCACTTGTTATGTTTTGAATGGGATTGCTACTGAATACAAAAAAATTACATTTGATCCTAAGATCATCTTTCCTTGTTTAGAATCCAATGAAAAAAAGTCAAGTCAAATGGGATCAATATCAATATTTTTGTGCGTTGCGTGACAGAGAGAGAGAGACAGCGAGGAGCGTGTGTGTGTGCGTTTGTGCGCGAGATTGATAATGTGACAACTGTGTGTAGATATTTTTTGACACTGATCAAGTGACATTGACACGCGTGCAGTACAACTAGCGTGCTCAACTGCCATTTCTCTACCTAATATTTACAATAATATGCATTCATATATCACGTCCTCCTATACTTGTTATTTTTTATATAGCAAGAAAAAATGTTAAAACAA
>JAHZNC010001880.1:0-36532 GCA_027744095.1 Zhuqinia jingwanae | reverse complement strand
CATACGTCCTTAAAGCATTTTATTGCGGAACATGAAATAAAACAAACGACACAGTTGACTCTATTAATATTAATATTTATGATTCTTTATTCTATTGACAATGCATATATTGACAGACAGTGATAAAAAGTGTTTTGTACAAAAAAAAACTTATTTCGAACTCAAACTATAAAACAATTTTTTGATTTTGCTGAAATACGCCATTTTTCGAATTTCAGGCGAGAAATAATTTATTCATTACTTCTTTTTGAATTATTACCACCTGAAAGGGGTATAGTTTTGTTAACATATTCTGAAATGCTCCTAACAAATATTGCAGGAGGAAGGATTTCTGTATCTTCTTGAACCTCTCGATCGTCCAAATATGAGCATGCAACGACAGCTTGCCCTCCTATAATGTTAAAGATCAATATTTAAGGTTAAATAATGTTTAAAATTAGTATTATTATTTCAATTATAAATATTTGAAACCAATCAATCAAAAATGAAATTTTTGTACCTGAAGCGCTTACATCTACCGCAGCTATTTCGTTGGGGTAAACGGGGAAATCAGCGACTAATTTTCGAGTGTCAGGGTCCCAAATACGCAGTTTACCGTCCGAGCCTCCCATGAGAAATCTTGAAGAGTCTTCGACAAAACTAATACAAACCAAAATAAAATCACTTGATTGTGTCAACTACTTAAACTTTGCTAAAACACGACTAAACAGCTCACAAACAAATAAATTAGTTGAACTACTGCTTACCAGACAGTATTAACAGGATGAGATAATTTCGATTTGTCCACATGTGGTTTGAACAGAAAGTCGCCCTTCGAATCTTTAGGATCAATACCTTCAATGGACGCACGCCCTTCAGAAGTTCCATACACAATCCTCTGGAAATGAATGTTTATCATTATGTTATGTCCATTTCATTTACTATATGGTGATTATTTGACCAAAACATTATTTAATAGTAATAATTATACATTACCTTCTTGTCAGGAAAAATTGCAATGCACTGTACATTTAACGAATCCTTGACTTCTGATACTTTCAATCGGCTGGAAATATTTCGCAAATCCCACATGCTAATGAAACCCCCTGAAATTCCAGCAGCGACTAAATTATCACGAACATCCATGCACAAAACCTAAGTAAGCAAAAAAATAAATAAATACGGAATGTTTATTTCTGAGTACTATCATGACTGAGTTGCTTATAAAGTTAAAACTGTATAAAGGATACCTGTTTATCAGTCGTAATTGTTCCCACACAGGTATTTCCTTTATTTTGTTGTGTGTTCCATAGCCTAATGGTAGAGTCGTACCCACCACTCACCACTATGTTATGCAATTTATTGTAACTGACACTGCAAATTGTGTCATTATGATGTCCGATCGTTACAGCTGGAAACAGCGAAATCAAATTAATACATAAGCCATCTAATTACACAGATAAATCAAAGTATTTCAGGTATTCGTTTTCAGACCCTCTTTGCATACCTTTCCCATTTTTCTCGGTGAAACCAACATCTTTGACACAAACGGTTTTTCCCAGACCACCGTAGCAAATTGAATTGGGAGACTTAAACGAAATAATAAAAATGTGTATGTTAGCAATCAATTATTTTTATTTGTTGTATTTACTACAGAGGAATTCATTTCACGTGGCACAAGTGTTGACTTACCATTGGGGAAATGCTAAGGACAGGCATATCATCCGTTTCATATTGCACATTAACATTTCTTTTAAAGTCGTAAAGTGTTAGAGAGGCATCCCACGACGCTGCTACCAATAAATTTTCCTCCCCGTTGGACGGAGGAAGAAATTTAACGCAGCTAATTGGATGCTCTGGGGGATCAACTAGCATTTTGTCTTTGTCGGAACGTGGTTTCATTTTTAATGTTCAAACGACGATATGCATATATAAATTTCAAATAATACTTATTGCATTTATTATATCATGCAATAAATGGATTTAAAACACTAAAATGCACAAAATAGGTAAATACATAGGTACATAAATTAATTCAAGTAGGAAAACTGATGAGCACACCAAAAAACAAAACAAAAACGAACACCTCTTCACAGAATTTGTATGAAAAAGAAACGGTCAATCTCATTCTTGTTGACAAACAAGTGAAACCTTCTGCCGCCAAATATCTTTTGATTTATGCTTATTTATCACAGTACCCTCATTTGCCGAATAGAGAATACTGAGACACATTCGCCCTTTGCAGCTCACGCAAGAATTTTTCAAGAGCTATGACATAAATGAGTCATTTTAAATGACTAAATGATGATGATGCGCGATGATGGTAATAGTTGAATTGAATAATAGTTTTAGTGTATTTCAATTAAATTGGCATAATTACATGCATTTATCTATCCGACAGAATTTACCTGGCTGACTGATCTTCTGTGAAGGGAATGCCTAATAATTTATTGGAACTTTGCTCGGGTCCATCCTCTTCTTCAATTCGGAAACCCAGCTCATCAAACCCAGAGTCATCATCCGGTAGCTCCGTAGGCCATATACTTGGCGTCACTGCGCTAAAAGGCACTCCAGGTTTTGGAGAGACCACTTGGCAAAGACCCGATTTGTCAGAGGAACAAATCAGGGTTTCTTGGTCTGGTTCGTCACATGCTGACTCAACGAGGGCCAGTTTCTATAAAAAATTGTTTTAATTAGTATAAAATATGTACATATCATACAAGCTAGGTTTCAACATAAAACAATTTTTCAGTCAGAACTATTCTTTATTCTAATCAAAATCTTTGTTCTTCTAAGCTGTCTGGCTGGTGGTGATAAGCCACTGCGAGGGATGATGCGAAAAATATCTCGCGTCACCCCGAACATTTAGGCAATATCACTATACAATACCATGCACATATTTTGTATTTCGGTTGACATTTCATTATCATCTTATTATTTTCTATCAAACATGTACATATTAAATTATAGTTCATCTATAATACACGCGTACCATGATGACAACATGCACTTTACACTCCTTTTTAAACGGCTTAATCCGAATAATTATATTTTTGTCTCTTGGAGGAGTCGTAATGAGGTACTGTGATCCTCCTCCATAGATCTTTCTTAGTAGCGCATACACAGCATACGTTTTTAAGCTGCACACTTCCGAGATTCCGTTGCACAAAGCACCCATCCCTTTTTGAAGTTTTCAGTCAATCAGTTAAAAAGACCGGTGCCACATACTTATTTGATTTTTTGATTTAATTAAAAATGAAGTCGTATTATTGTATTCTAAAAATATACATATTCGCAAGTATTCTTGATTTTGTTTCATATTGGGTTGGCCTTTGTTTGATATATTATTATGGAACTTTAAACAAACCCTAACACTAAACTTGGCACAAGGACAACACACTGGTATAATAACAAAACTATAAATCGTCTGGACGGATTATTACATGTAAAGATTTTGGGATTTGCCATGCCATGTAATTTATGTACTACGGTGTACTTATCAGAAAAGGATGCTGCATCTGTGGGTATTATTTTATTGCGATTGGTTTGTATCCCAACATAGCATAAAAGTATTTAAGCCCTTTTTATCCAGAAAACTTGAATAGGTATTTAAATACAATTTATATGCTAATGTATGGATGTTGACTCTCTCAACCTCTCATTGGAGTATAACCCAAGAGTATAATCTATATCATATTAATATAATATATATTTGTAAAAATACATGCATTATGGAATTGTCATATAATCTGCCGAATTTCCTAAGCAGACATAACATCAATAATAATTATTGCAATGACATGATTGAATAATTAATATATCTACATTACATTACCACACTTTTAAACGCTGCTGTTGTACGGTAAACACGGTAAACTGCCGGTAAAGACTGACTAACCACACCAATCCATAACAATGAGGTAAATTGACTACGTGAATTGTTACTTGACAACACATAAATTGATGTTCGTAGATTCGTAGCCTACTGATCAAATAATGCCACAAGTCCAATAATGTTTACAATACAAGATATGTTTGGTTCGGAGTACATTCAACCAAATCAATAATGGTACTAGCATCTATATTTACGTATATTTTTATTGACTGTAGCTGAATGAAAGGTGATTGGGGAAAAATATTTTAGCCAATTATTTACACAGATGTGATGAGCTTGTTTTATACAAATATTATGCTCAAGATGGGGGAGTGTGGTACAATTTAGCATTTAAGGATTCTGTTAGCATTCTTCCAATTGCTAACATTTAAGAAGATTATGAGGATTTTTTATCCATTTCCAGATTTCTATTACCATCATTATATTTGTGATATCATATCATTGGTGATGTGATTAATATGGTATGGCTCATGCATAAATGTATCGCTTAATGCACTGTGTGTTGGTCTTTGCTGAACAGTCAGACTAAAATTGCAATTACCATCTCAAATAATAAAGTATGCATAATATACATTTGTAGTAAATTGAAATTTTTAATATTTGTCTTACATGAGCAGTGTTCATCCCCACATATCCCCTCTTGTCGTTAGCATTTGCTTGAAACAATGATTTGGCGAAATCCATTTTTACACTCACATAAACACAGTATAAGCTGCCAAACTTTATATAAAAAAATAAATTAATAAATCCAGTAAACAGTTGTTGTTTTTTAAATATTTACTCCCAACTTGGACTTGCACGTTCTCACTTTTGATTTGTTCAACGGTTAGTGACTACGCAGTAGCTTTTAGAAACAAGCTATGTATATAGTTTCGGCAGATTTTTCACTTCTTACGAATTTCAACACTTTAAAATAACATACCTACCATTCAACATTTTATTTGAGCTTAAAACTTTTTGTACACTGCTGTGTGCTCTTGTATTAAGAAATGAGGCTGATGGAGGCTATCGTGTGGTTTGCGGTTAGTTGTCAAATTAAGTTTTCAACCTTCAATCATGCATTTTTACTATAAAAAACGTAACGCAATAATATGGTGTATTGTGTACTACTAGTGTGCTTCTTATATCCATTTCGCATTAACCACATTTGAAAATAAAAGTAAAAAAAACAAAGTTTTTTTGTTGTTTCAAACGACTCAATTAACTAATAATAACCTGCCCTACCAAAATTACGCAGTAATCTAATAGGTTCTCACAATTTCTGAAATATTAAAGCAGCTACAAACTAAAAACAAATATTATTACACTTTCACGTTTTAAATTTGTGAAGTGAGTTTATAAATGGAGAGAGAAAGAGGGTATAGAGCACGTTTGAATACATATGCTTTTACCTCCGGGAAAGCACTGCCACACACACATACGCATAACAAAACAAAAGCGACCATAGTGTATTTTTTGTGGGATGGCTTTTAGGTATCACCCAACCACCGTGCATACCAGCCAGACAAGTTCACTGTGCTTTTCTTTCCTTTCTATTTGTTTTCTTCCATCGTTCCATAATAGTTATACATGTTCAAGTCATATATATAATGCCTCCAAGAGGAAGCATTCATGTATCACGCAATCATATATATGTGAAAAAGTAGTACAGGACCTTAACTAAAGGTTATCAGTAGGTTTGTCTGGACGACTTTATTTACGAACGCACCCGTATGCATATATGCGCTATAAATATTTATCCATCCTTTCTTACTATTTTTACTGCCTTAATAAGCATACATTTATTTTTTTGTAGGTGCATTGATTTTGCCATAACTTACATGTGCGTCTTTTCTTGCCAGCTTGTTGGGCTTGTTGTTTTCTTTCCATTCCGTATCAAATCAAGGTTTAGCACCAGATGGAAGGAAAAGGAAAGTATACTTGACTGGATTGACGTCAAAGATCTTGAGCTATAAATGGTATTATCTACATGATCTACAACAAAACATGTTGTAAGTAAAGTGGTAAGCACATTCTAATAATGTAAATGTCTTTTTGCTTTTCTATCTATGTATTTCTCTCCTGGACACTCGTTCATTCCGTCTACGCTTATGTGTTTGAATGTCCATGCTATTTAAACGTAATAATATCCCATATTATACCTGTTTACTAGTGTGACATGATTTTGGGAAAATATTTGTATGCATTTTTAAAATCTAAATTGAACTGAAAAATGTACACATTCAATAATAATGATTAATTATTATATCGTTCATGCTTCATATTATCCAATAAATCAATGTAACGAATATTGTCTCAGGTCACATTTGCAAGAAGATTTTTTTAAATCACTTCATCCATTAATATTTTTAGTACTTAGAGCAAACGCAAACAGATCCAGTTTTTTATTTAAAGGAAAAAAAGAAAAGGTTGCCTACACCATTTTAGCAACCTATTTCTCTATCTCTCTTTCTCTTTTACTTCTGCTCATCTAAAAGGTCTGTTTGCGTTTGAGTGGTTTGAGTCTTGAGTGGCATGCTGAGCACGCAAACTTCTCTGATCCCGTACTTTCACTGGTATCGTGATAACATGGGTCGCATAATGCCGACTTCTATATGGGTTTCTATAGACGCCTTTTAAAACAGTGGATACATCATACAAAGCGTTGAGAAATCATGGATTTATGTGTTTTTTGGTATTAGCCCAAATCAATTCAACAGTTTTCATACATGGAAATACATGTACTTTTTAAAAACCAATATGTCATGCAAAAATAACAATGTTTAAGGAAGACACCTTGTTTTTGCTAATAAAAAACTGGTGGAAGTATAGACCAGAAGATGAACTTTATTACAAACTTGAGGCAAATCCTGTGTGGCCATTCAAGCAAATTGCTGATGGATATTACTACGTAGTTGTACAAAGTGACAGGTACAAGCTGCCAATTAACTTTCTTCATATCACGTCATCATTAAATTTCTTCAATAATTAATGTGGACACACAAATAAAATATAATATTATTATGTATCCAACTGCAAAGAGCCGCATATGGGTCGTGGTTTTTCGTTGGATGTATAATTCTCCACTGTCTTTGCACACACCTTCTAGGCTACTTTGCTCTTCTTCAAACATTTTTTATGATTTCGTATCTGTTCTGCGGGTGGGCGCTTCGAGGACGAATTGCTTGGAGAGAGTTAATCATTTCACGAGTAAGTTTAAAATACTGTTTATTTTTTGTTTTTCAAAGCATTCATAATAACAAAGATAAATGTCTTTGTAATTTCAAAATTAATAGCGTGGACGGGGTAGCTACATGCTACGAGTTTTGTCAAACCAAGAAAAACTGATTCAACACGAGCTGCGAAATATATACATTCGCCTGACAAGAAAAGACGATGCCTCAGGAGACCCATATTTCTGGCTTAATTTGAGTGGCTATGAATTGGACGACTACAGAATTACCCGAATGACGAAAGCCGAGTCCGCCTTGAGAATTATGGGCATGAGACTGGCATATAGACTGGGAGTAAATTTTTTCGACTGGAAAGATGAATCTGTAAGATTAAGATAATAAAACATGTTTTCACATCGTTGGGAAACCACTACCTTGCTTACGTACAATAATCAATCTCTCAAATTGCAGGAGGAGCATTTAATTTTCCATTACAAAAGTTACACAAAGCTGACATTCCAGACACAAACCCCGTTAGCGAACAAAGGCCGCGACCAAAAAGATTTGGCAGACGATGGTGATCAGAATGAAGGTGATTGGCGTAAAGAAAAGACGTTTTTGTCCGTCCCGACCAGACGAGGGCACCTGTCAAGCGATACTGAGGTTTCGGAACAGAAGAAGCACAAAATATCCCCAACCCGCGAAGCGTCATATATGAAGAGGAAGGTCAAGATTGGGGAGAAAATCGGTGTAAACAAAAAATAATATGTACATGTCCCTTATTTATGTAGCGGCCATCTACATACATAGGCATGTGTAGAATTTATGTGTGTATATGCAAATAACATTGGCAAATATTGTATATTTTTTGTTGTGAACATAATTTGTAACTATAATTTATTCACTGGCATAATATATACCGCATGAAAATAAATGTATGTATATAATGTATGTAAACACGAACAGGCTTTTGCCTTTTGTCATTTTATGTCTATCACTTATTAATTGCCCGAAAAGAATACTCTCTGATTCCAAGAATGGAACTCATCCAAAATTGAAATTATAAAACATGAATGTTATCCACAATAGATCTTTCTAACCCAGAAATCTGGGAGAAAAGCGTACACATACTATATAGCCATAAACATTCTGTAGCGTCACGTGTCATTAATATCATCATGTGTTATGTTTATATTATATAGTTTCCTACATACATATATAACACTGTACTACATAACATTGCCATTACTTACGATTGATTTCTCGTAACAAATAAAGTATTTACGTAAAAGCCTTTTGTTATTATATCCCTACTTTTTGCTGACATGTTTTAATTTGTCTTTCTTTCCGTGCTACATTTCATGGTGCTGAGAAAATTTTGCAGTTGGTCCTTTTACTTTTGAATCCGATAAGAAGCAACAAGTTCCATTCCCTCCCGGAGGGACACACTTCCACATTTCCACATGTACTTTCTATACTATACACTATGCAAAAAAGTTTCTATTCTAAAAACTGTATGAAACCCAACGCTTTGCCGAATTTAGTATTGGTGTCTGTGCAGATTTAGTTATTGGGATCTTGAAAATAAAATCCATATAATGGTATTTAGTTCTAGTTTAGAAGAATGCGAATGGTAGTATAGGGGAATCGGGAAGATCGTGATCATAATAATATAAGAGCATTTCGCACTTTTTTTGTTTCCTTTATATATATGTATTACTCAAGTATTCAAGCAACATGTGAAGATGCAACTTGAAAAGGCCTTCCACTTCCATGCACGCTACGGAAATGCAAAAGCTAAAGCTTTGAAACTTCCACACATGCAGTTGCGCGGTATGTTGTACCCTCCTCCGATTTAAGTTTCTTTTTTACAAATATGTACTCTGTATAAGTTGCACAATGTGTGTAGTTATAATGATTTCTGTGGCATTTTATTTTTAGACAAGAAAAATGAAGTTCATAGTAAAATAGCAGCAGCCTGACATTTAAAACAGTATATTTTACCGATTTACCACTTACATATCCCACAGCATATATCCCATACTTGAATTGCCTATAATGAAAAAAACGTGTACGTACATGAACATGATATATATGTTCCTCATGCATGCATTTAGGGATTAAATCCTTTTTGTTTTTGCAATTTCAATATTGAGCCCATGTTATATGCACTTGTAAATGAAATGATCAAGAAGAAGTGGACGTCTTTCCCACCGATATGCGACATTAACATCAAAATGTACTGCAATGCAGCAATTTTTACTCTTCCGTTTTGATAGTACTTGAAATTATGCCTGCATGCAGCATAATGCTGTTGTATTCCACAAAATAAATCACAATTTTCATCGCGGTAGTTAAAGATAGCAAATCCGGCCAAGTGGCAAGTGAACTAGTATTTTAAATATTGGAAATTATTTACACTTTTCTTGTAATTGAACCATATTATTCACATTTATTTAAAAAAAAATTATATTTTTTAATGCAAAATATATTATATTAAATAAAATGTCGACGTTCATTGATACAACTTGTGCCTTGTGTAAGTAGTTGCAACAAACTCGCATCCAATAAGCTCGAGGCCATAAACCAAGTAACTCATCAACATCATTCAAGGTCAGTCTCAACTCCAACAAGTAAAAATCAAATTCACATGCAAAAATGGACATGTAAAATGGTGTAATGGTGTTTGTGTTGTCAACTTATACCGTGTATTATGTATTTATGTACATACGACCAAGAGAACCAGTGTAAACTTGTCCTGTGAACAATCAGTACCTTTGCCATTTTTATTCTGCGAGAATATATGTTTATTGCACAAATGTTTGTTCACAACATTCACAACGTACGAAAGACAATTTGGGGTTATTTTTGTATAAGTGCAATTTTTGTGGTGTATCCGATTATGACTTTTTGAAACACAAATGATGATTTTACTTAGTGTCATGTGTGCATATTTTTAATAGGCGCAACTTCACATTAGCTGAGGAAGATGACTGAAGAGAACGCTGAAAGGGCCATTAGAAAAGCGGAACTGCGCAAAGCAACAAAGGATTTGGTGATCCGGTTATTTATTCTGTTTCTTTTAAGTGCGGTGGGAGGATTTATTTTTAGGGTACCTAAATGCACTTTTGTATACGTTGGTTCAATTCAAAAGCATCATACAATTAGTTGGTTCCAAGGCAAAAATAAAATATTACAAATTTGAATTTTTCAGTGGGCCGAAGGAACCAAAGAACTTGAATATAAATGTGGGGTGAAAAAAGTACGCAGGGACTTTGTCGACACTCTCTGGTCGTCATCCCGTTTCATGAACGAAGATGATTGGAAATCAGTGGCACGACGACGTCTTCTCAAGTTTGAGGATGAGCTTCATTCCGCATACGAGTCCGGGATGGATGCGGATTCAGGAACAAAAACTTGGAATTTCATGAATGCCGTTTTCTATTCCATGACTATTATGACCACTATCGGTTATGGTCACATTTCGCCCATCACATTCACAGGAAAGCTGTTCACAATGCTTTATGCCTTACTTGGTATACCCATTTTTACTATTGTGATGGGAGATGCTGGGAAAGTACTGACGCTTGCTCTTAAATTGTACCTCACAAGAACTCCGGACAATAGAAAAGGTAACTTTCAATAATACTATTATAAAGCGCCTTGAGCACGCATTTTAAATATTTTAATGAACAAGCATTATTTGAACTAATTTATTTGCTTCGCAGCATACACGGTTGATGATCAGTTTAATTTACCACTGAAGACTGGATTAATTATATTAACTGTTTATTCATTGATTGGCACGGTTGCCTTTACCCTTCTTGAGTCTGAGTGGGGAATATTTAGCTCATTCTACTTTGTATTTATCACAACATCAACTGTGGGATTTGGAGACTATTTCCCAAGTGTAAGCCATTTATAAATGCCAGTATGTATTTTTAACCTGTCAATTATACTGCATTTCATAATGTGTACCCTTTATACCAATTTCAAATGTTCTAGAATCCTGTCATTGCGGTCATGTCCTCCGTGTACTTTCTATTTGGCCTAGCATTGTGCTCTATGGTTTTGGGCTTAATCCAGGTACGTCATTTTTCATCTACATTTTTTGCATGCATGACGAGAAAAATAGTGCAAACCAACTGCCGTAGTCAGTCACTCAGTCATACCTAATTTTGTTTGCTTTTTTTATAGGAAACCGTTGAAGCGCCCCTTAACAATCTCACAAAGAAAGTTGCCTTTGTTTTGGGCATAGGACCTGCATCGTCGGAAACCTCAAATCACACTGAAGGTTCCACTACCGAGCAACACGCTAAAGAGGATTAATTTGTATTCTAATCGATCTGATTGATGATGACGCGGTTTTAGAAATGCTCTTATTAAATATTAACATTTTTACTAGATACTATGTAAAATGTGCCACAATAATGTAATTTTCCTCATAATACGACAAAAAATTATTATTAATGATTAATTAATTACCATCCAATAAGTCATATAGCACGTGAGTGGTTTCAGTTTGCCCCAACTTTGTTCTGACAATAATTTTATTCTTCTTATTTATTCACTTGATCTATCTGTAATCTCAATATCAATTACCAATATAAAAATACATATCTTAACATTTATGTAATGTATCGGGAGGAACCACTAACACATGTATAAACGCCATACGAACCCTATCGTGATATAAAAAAATCTGTGTCCGCCATTTACAATAACTAGAATAAATTATATTTTTTTGGGAAACGACTCGGTCACTGTAAAACTTGCACTCAAAAACATAGTATTTTGAATAGGCTATTTATTTTTTTCTAGCTTCTTGGGGCCTGGCTCCACTTTATTAAGATTTCCTGTCATTTTCTTCATTAGAGTTGACAAATTGGATTTCCTGGCGCTTGTCATGGGCTTTTCTGCCCCCATCTGCTCATGCCTCACATTTTCACGTTCCTTTCCTTCTGTCTCCATCTTTATCAAGTTTTCGTAGCGCTCGCCATCCTTCGATTTCAATATATCCCGAATGATTTCATCTCTTGACTTTAGCCACTGTGGCAAAAAAGCACCTAACCCCTTTCTTTTGCTATCCAGAGACTCCAAACCTAGTGATCCATAAAGTTGAATTTTCCTGCGGATTTGTTCAGCATGCTTCAGTGCTGACACAAATATGTAATTATTTGGAGGATAGCCTTCTTCTTGAACTAAAACTGGTCAACAAACAAACTTTGCTACTACTTTTCGTTACTAGCAATCAACACTGGCCAAAAATAAAAATATCATATATAACTTTTTAATTATATATCTTACTTCTAAGTGTCTCATTTGCCGTTTCGAATCCCAAATGGAGCATGTCGTAAAATATAGGAATAGGCAAAGTTTCAGCTTGATAAGCTTGCACTTGAATTAAAAAATCCAGGTGTGCCTCATCCACTGCCACTTGTGACATTTCATCATACTTTTTTTGGATATTGTCTATCGTACAATCGTAATATTTGTTAATTAATTAATCTTGTCTATCAATTAATACTCGGACTAAAGTAGCAGGCATATAGAAAACTAGCTATATACATGTGTTTATCTGGAGGAAAAGGCTTACCATGCCTGCCACGCTCTATGAATCCTTCAAGTGCGTCCCGTTTTGGTTGGACCCTGATAATAAAGAGAACCCATACATGTCAAACAAAATGTCGCTGGGGCATATGGGATGTGTAATTATTACACAAGTAATGAATGATTTCTTGAGCTGGTATAATTTACTTGCTGATGTTCAGTCCTTTCATACAAGTATCAGTCGGCCAGCAGCCACGATATCTTCCTCTATACATTATAAATGTAATTAATTAGCTTTTGACATACCAACATGTACTTCTTATTTACATGTGAAAATTCTTCTTCTTCTTCAGGCAGTCTGTTAGCAAACCTCATATTTATTGGCACAAAAGTTCGCAGCATGGGACTAAAATACTCTATTATTGTCCCATCCGGGTCCCACCGACTATGTAGGCCATGCAACTTTTCAAAGTCCTCGTTAGTGGGACAAGGGATGCCCAACTTGGTCAAAGTTGTCATCATCTCTCCAAACTTGTATTTTGGAGCATGCGCTTTCGCAGCATTTTTTAATTTTCGTAATTTGTCTCCTCGATGTGCATCAATTAGATCATTAAGCTTTTTTTCAATCTCCAGGTCCTCTCTTTTGTCCCTCAACAGGTTCTCCACGGTGTCTCCAAATAAGAACATGGGATAATTGACGTTTTCGTCATCATCAGGATCGGTACCGGGTGGTGGTTGGGGTTCTTCTATTTGGATTTGTTGAGGTTCTTCTGGGGGTTCCACTTCTGGCTCTTCTTCTTTGGGTGCAGGCTCTGCTGGTTTCTTGAGATAAATAACCTTTGATGCAATGGGACCCAGACCGGGCTTATCCTGGACGACTTTATCCTTTTCTGGATTTTCTTTCTCCTTACCCCTATGACGATGTCTTTTATTTTTCAATAGCTTCACTGTTTTTATAGCTTCCGGTGGTAGAAATTTGAACACGTCAATCATATCTTTGAATTGAAAAAAAAATCATCTAGCCATAAAAGATGTATAAATAAATATATGTATGATATATAATGTATATTTATAATATAAATCATTCCACATTACCACCAGTCTCATTCCCCGGTGTACCTTCCCCGGTCTGCTTCTTAGTCTCTTCAGCTCCAGCTGGGGCATCAGTTTGTTCCATAGGGTCAACGGTAGAGTTTTCCTTATTGTGAACACGACGTTGCTTTACTTGCTCTTTCTTTTCATCACTCGTACGGTGCTTGTCCACAGCATTTTTATCGTCTCCAGTTTCCCTCTTTTCCTCGCTTTCATTACTCGTACGAACTCTTTTGGTGTTATCCGCCGTTGGAGACTTAGTAGATACCCTCATCTCAGATTTATCACTATCTTTGGTACGACGAGAGTTACTTGGATTCGCTTTGTCGGCCATTTCTAAGCTTGCCTAAATTGTGTTTGTTATTTTTGCTTCACTGAAACTTTTTGAAATGAGATTGTGCTGCATTAGCGAAAAGGGAATCCAGACACAGTTGCTAATTAATTACTAATTATATAAGCAGGCGGAGACATGGGTATATAGGTAATTTATTATGCTTTTAAATATTTAAACGACACCCGTAACACTATGTTGTCATGTTCATTCATAAAGCAAAAGCAATTTCATCAGTTGTTGTTCTGCACGTTTCATACTACATCATTGCATCCTCAATTATACCAACGCTGCTCTCTGTGTGTAAATAAGACGATGTCTTAAATTCGGAAGGTATTTCTTGAGCTGGGATCGCAAAATGCAATATTATGGTGATTTAGTCAAAGTGTCATAATTATAATGAATTTCAAATATTAATTTGGAAGGTTAATTAGCAGGTAAAAAATCCATTGAAATTAAAACAAGACGCAACTAACACATGAAAAACTTAATCTAGATAGCAATAGCAATATTGTGAAAATTGTATACAGTTTAAAGAACAAAGGGAGCTGAAGTTTTTATGTTCACTGTATATGTTTTATTCAACAGAATTTGAATGTTTTTCAAATGAAAAATGTACCTGTAAGCATTTTCTGTATTTTAAATCACTCATGCCAAAAGCACTACCCGTTGGTTATAATAGGTATGTTGCAACGCATTTTCATGTCAATCTGTGGTTGGGTTGATATTGATATTGGATGTATCACAAATACATAGTTAAGTAGTCTACCAATAATTATGTTTGTGTTCAGTGTAATTTTAGTTATAGCGCGAGGTGTGTGTCTGTTCCACGAAGTTAACAAATAAACTATCGAAATTTCCTGTTCACGATTTTAAAATGTCGGAAATACATCCAGCAAGTCCAGCATGCTTCTTCAAAGTCATTGCTAGGTGTCCCCACCTCAGGAGCATATAGAGGTCGTAGCTCATCAATTGTTTGGATCGATATGCTGACGAAGGAACATTCACAGCCGGATGATAGTGACCGTCGATTATCAATCCCAGTATATGACGACTTTGATGAATCGTAAGTAAATTATTTATGCATGGCGGTTGACTCAGAGTGTCCTGCTATATTTATTTCTATTTTGGTTGAATTGATTGTTTCAGAGAAAATAAACCTGCAGTTATAGACGATGAAATATTTGATTTCTTTGCTGGCGACACGGAATACCTGCTTGTTGGAAAATTTCTCGCTGTAAGTTTAAATTTTTACTCACAACACAGTGCGATCTGAAAAGTGGGAGTTGTCTCATATTGCCCATAATAACATTTCAGATGCTGGAGAATGCAGGTCTCCGAAGAACTGATCCACGTTTGGATGAACTTTTCAAGAATTTACGGAATGTGCTAAAACATGAAGAGGTAGCTCACAGAGGACGTCTAAACGATAACTTTGTTGGCTCCATTGAAACTTTGCAACTTAGCAGAGAGACCTTCAGAGAAGTCATAATGGCTGATATCATCATCATATCAGAGGCTTTTCGTCAGCATTTCATCATTCCAAAATTTGACCAGTTTTGCCAAAACATTGAGGACATTTTCATGGATTGCAAAGAGATAACATCTGGACGAACTGCGCCGTATCTGGACGCGCTTGAGAAGGTGGATCCAAACTTCTGGGCTATATCCATTTGCACAGTTGATGGTCAAAGATTTTCATTTGGGGACGCTAATGTGCCCGTAACTTTTCATTCTTTAAGGCAAGCATTCTACTTGCAGTTTAGTACATTCTATTAAACCTGAGTGCAGCAGGTAATAACAATAACAATAATTCATAATAATTTGTCGGTGAATATTACAGCAAACCCATCATGTATGCTCTTGCCATGCGCGAGATTGGCATAGACATTGTTCATAAATACGTTGGTCAGGAGCCCTCTGGTCATAATTATAACGAACTGGTTTTGGATGGAAATGGTCGACCACACAATCCCATGATAAACAGTGGATCCATTATGATTCATTCTCTGTTACAGGCATTTGGGAAGCCAAAAATGAACATGTCGAAAAGATTTGAATGGACACAAAAAGTCTTCAAGGTATTGGAGTTTACATTTTTGGAATTCGCGTTACGATTATATTTATACACATGCAGTTGCAAGTAACAATAAATCATTTACATGAATTTAAATTTTTATTCAAGAAAATGGTTGGTGATGAATACGTTGGTTTTAATAACGGGATATTCCTCGAGAAGAGACAGGTATCTGATCGAAACTGGGCCTTGGGACATTTCATGAAGGAGTGTAATTGTTTTCCACCTGGAACTGAGTTGGCAGATTGCATTGAATATTATTTACAGGTGAACAGAATTTAAAATCCATTTAATTTACATAAATTGACATTAAAATGTATGTATTAATGTAATAATACAGACATCTAGTTTGGAATCCAGTTGTGATGCCTTGGCGGGCTTTGGATGAGTTTAATAACTCAGCAAGAGGAATTGCTTTCTGTGAGGTAGGTACCCAATTAATTACCTAAATATAACATACTTACAGAATAATCCATAAATGTACAGGATTATTGTATTTACAGAAACTTGTGACCATGTTCAACTTTCACATGTTTGAAAATTTAAAATTCACTGATAAAAAGATTGACCCGCATAGAAAATATATAGAGACCAAGGGGTCATCCATTGTAAGTTTGCTCTTCTCCGCCGGTGTAGGGGACTTGGAAAATATTATGCGTCTTCACCTTAGTGGCCTTGAAATGGGTTTGAGTGATTTTGATGCAAGAACAGCCTTACATGTGGCAGCCAGTGGTGGACACCTGGAAGTGGTCGAGTATTTACTTAATCAATGTCACGTGAATCCCCTTAAGGAAGATAGGTTAGGCAATTTAAAAAAAATTTAACAATCAATTTCACGAAATGAGCAATTCTTTGACGTGATGACTTGGTTTTTGTTTTGAAGATGGGGAAAAACTTGCTACGATAATGCTGTCACATTCGAGCATGAAGAAGTTGCAGAGTTGCTGAAATCTTGGGGCGAATCAAGACACGTGCAGTTCCCAACACGAGCATCCTCTCCTCCAGCACTATGATTTTGTTAGTTTTTGCTGAAACAATCTCGACGATGCTTAATTATTATACTTACCATCTCGGGAAACCAATAAACTTTAAAAGGCTACATCAGTCATGTTAACAGTGCAGTAAAAATTAATGTATGAAAATATGTTAACATGATATAATTTTGTGGTGTAAGCACTCATTCTATTTCAAACAAAAGACCGGTTGAATCGCTGGATTCGTTAAAGTTTTGTTATGTCTTGTCGTTTTGCGTACTCTCTCTCTCTCTTTGTTAGCTGCAGATCTAGTTTTGAATAGATGCCATCATCATGCGTTATAAACAAGTATTTACTCCAAAAAAATATTGCCATTTTCATGTATGGCAAATAGAGACCTCTTTCACAAGTTTGCCTTGATATCGGTCGTTTAACTTTTAGAAGTCCGTTGTATTAATTTGAAGATATAATTATTTGTTTCTATAAAGAAGAAGAAGAAGAAGAAGAGCCCGTAATATTTTTTAATTCAATCCATTTCACTGCGATCAGACTACTCCCTTTCCTTTCAATGGTCAAGTCAAGTAAATATTTAATTTGCTGATAACGATCATTCTTATACCATCTGGATTATTTCACACAGAAAAACATTGTTTAAATTGGCTGCTAAAAGATTTGTTTCACTTTCTCTATTTTAAAAGTAAGAGTGATTGACCAATGTGTTATCTTGCATGCATATACATTCCTTCCTATGCCATAATGATGTGCTATAATATAGATTCGCCACTGTAGTTTCTGAATTACAGTCAATTTGAATTCTTCCATTCTGCCTTGTTTCAAGTTTTTGGACTGAAATGATGAGACCAAAAGACAATGCAGGCTTACCTCGTTTAAATATATATATATTCCGGTTCCCTCAGCATTTGTCCATTATATTGATGCCATTATGTTGTATGTGGTATGTAGCTAGGTAGGTATTTATTGTGTATCATTCCCATTGTCGTTCATTTGCTCGCAACAATATTATCTTCCTCTTCTCATCTTGCGTCTTGTTACGAATAGTTACGATCCGCCACAGAACAACAACTGTTACCTATATGTAAAATTTGACTTTTGACTTTTTTACAAGTATTTTATTTCAAGCTGTCGTGGAGTGGCTGTTGTAAACATAATACCTGTGATACCCAATGGCCAAACTTTTTCCTGGGACCACAATGTTAAGCGTAAACCCATTATTCGCGAATTGCTACATGATGATGATGATATAAAATAAAAAAGGTAATGAAACAATGAAATGTCTTGCTCGTGATTTTTTCATTTGAACATTTTTCAATTTATTTTTCTTTTTGTCTCGTTATACTGCATATATAGAGAATACAAACTTCTTTGGTTGCTAGTTCGGTTTTTTTTTCTTGCTTGTTTGAATCCTCTTCAAGTCATCCAGCCAGTTCGGAAGAAGAAGGCGAAGAACAAGAGAGGATTATTTATTAGAGAGAATTCCTTTTTAAAAAGCAGTAATAATGTAACAACAATATTATCACAGTTTAAACAGCAGTCTGACAGCTCACCAGCAGATTTTCGTAATGGAAGGTTCGCCTATTATTATTACTGTCGTCTTTTTGCCTGGTTCAAAAGTTTTCTTCGGGCGAAATACATACATATACATAGGCACACACTTGATTAGATGAAGAGTGAGGATGGATGGGGGAGTTGGTCTTAAAGAGAAGTTGAATGAGAGTGAAACTGATGATGATGATGATGGCGAAGAAGACCTTTTCATTTTTGTTGGTCTGTTATATCGGGTTTCATGATGGTATAATCGTCGGGGTATATGCCCTGTAATGAATTACGTACAAGCCTTTTTTAATACTCATCTCATCATTTTGCTGAATAAAAACATGATGATACACGCATATGCATAAGATGGATATACATACCCAGGTTTAAGATGAGCACAGGTAATTCTATCCAGATAATTTGGATTCTTTTTACTTGTTATTGTGACACCCTGATTCATTGCACTTTTGTAAAAACTGAAAAGAAGGAAAGCTCAACGACCAGAAGACGACGAAGAGGTGAAGTTGAAGAGGATGAGGAACTGATCTTCAGTCTAGTTTAAGAACTTTGCCAGACCTCAGTGTTTAGGCATTGACTTGTGCGCTCTTCATTGTGCCATACAGAAAATTTAGCTTAAATTATTCAGGTAATTTAACAAAGACGACGTATACATTTTCATGAATATTTAGTCGGTGAATTTTTAAAGTGTTTATAATTAAATATATAATTTTGAAAAAGTATTTATTTTGGTTGTCACTATATTATTATTATTACAGGATGGGCTACGCAACGTGTGTAACGCTAGCTGTCCTGGCAGTAGCATTAGTTCCTCTTGTATTTTCTCAAGAAGTCTACTATCAACTTCCTACACCTTACTCATACGCCTGTCTCAACGAAACGTGCTCAAGGGACACCAATCCAGAGGATTCCCCCGCCACACAGTCCCTCGCAAAATGTCGTCTTCTTTGTGGAGAGTTCAGATCTCTTTGGCCAAGACCTACAGGAGCAGTTGATTTTTCAGATGACCTTGTCGCCTTCAAGCCACAGCGGTAAGAGTCCCTAATTGTTAAAAACATTTGGCGTATTTTTGTTAAAAAGGCATATACATATGCATCTAGGTAGAGGTAAGGATTCTTGTTGGAAGGTTCTTTCATAAATATATTGAGACCTTTTTTCCGGAAACGTTTCCTGTTTCTAACAAAATACATTACCATACAAAAATATTCATAAAATGAAAGTTGCAACGGTAATATTGTCAGTTGAAAAAACAGTACTGTAAGTCCCAGGAAGTACATTTGATAAATATGCAGGTACTTTCATTATTTTATTACTTGGAAAAAATTCAGGATTCCATTTCAATTCGATTCTAGCAGGACATAACAATGATGAAAGGGCAACAAATCCTAAAATCTTGTTTGCGTTCACGTTTGTGTTGTTGATGATGTCTTCCAGTATCAGGCAATAACCGGAGCGTGTGGTGGCAATGACCACGATTGATTTGCATACTGAATTGGGTACAGGAATATCATTAAATGGTCATCATATACAAGTTTTTCGGCAGATGCGTACCTTCTTATTTAGTAGCTGGCAGCATTTTTACGAAAGTGTGCACTTTTTCATGAGAAGGAAAAATGGACTGAACCAAGGAGCAAGTATCAACATTTTTCTGATCTTTTGCTTCACCTCAAATCTTTGTTAGTGCATATAAAAATGCTTACACGGACATAGCCGATGATGCCGATACAGGTACTCTTTAACATCTCAGGCAAACCTATTTTGCAGGACAGATCAGGTGAAATGAAGCAAAATGTTGGTGCTGACAAATGCTTTCATGTAAGCAGCAATAATAAGTCCTATTGCAAGTTGCACGTCAGGTTTCCCCTAATCTATAAAGCAAATGAAAGAAAAAAAGGATCGTGATGATCTTGAACTAACTAACATGGTTTGAATTTATTATTATGAATTTTTCCATGATTTAAAATACTAATTTAGGCGATGCTCATCAACTAAATCACATGGTTTAAAAAAAATTAAAACAATGAATGCTAATTACACTAGCCTACACAGTGAAGCCTACTACACTCCCACATTTTTATATTCTTATATAAGTATGTATATAAATATACCTATGACATACGTCATATACCGCATCATGGTCATTTTGCATCCCCACCTTTAACAACATTTTAGTATTAAAAAATGGGGAGTTTATGGAATTTTTATTGAATTTGTATTTCGCATATCTCAGACTATTCATCAACTGGGCCCATCCCCCATCAGCCCGGGTGAGGGAAATGCTTCAACAAGCAGGCAAAAGTTTCCAAGTTGAGTTGCTGAAAATGCATCCAAAATATGACTCAGCCATTGACTCCAGGAAGCAGCCCAATCCATTCGACAAGAAATACACTCCTGATATTGAGAGAACCACTGTGATGGTGTCAATGAAAATTGACAGCGCTGATGATAAGCTTACCCTGAATACTAACGAAAGTTACACTCTTGGAATGAACACATCATCAAACGGTGTTGTTGAAGTGAAGGTATGCGTAATAAACCAACTTGGTATAAACCTTTCAAAACAAAGACATTTTTTTCTCACTGTACTTTATATATACTGTACTGATTATTTTATAGATCCACGCCAAGACCTACTACGGTGCTCGTCATGCCTTGGAATCTTTGAGTCAGCTAATCGATTACGAAGATACTTGCGACTGTCTCATGATCGTGAAGAATGGATATATTGAAGATGAGCCAGCCTTCCCCTACCGTGGATTAATGATTGGTATGTAGCAATTTAGTAACATGACTTAATCCCAATGATAAACTGTAGCCTTATATCATCGACCAATAACATGACTATGCAATTAACTTTCAGATTCTGGGCACAATTATCTCTCTGTTAAACAAATCAGAAGAACCATTGATGCCATGTCTTACAACAAATTGAACACTCTTCATTGGCATATTTCTGATGCTCACTCCTTCCCATTCTACTCACGTCGTGCTCCAAAGATGGCTTTATACGGAGCTTATGCCCCCAACAAGATCTACTATCCAGACCAAATCAGGGATATTGTTGACTATGCTCAGGTTCGCGGTATTCGTGTTGTACCTGAAATTGGAGGTAAGCTAAATGATATTTTATCTAAAAATTGGTATTTGAGACGATAGTATTTGAATTTATTGAAAATTCGTGTTTTTGAAATACAAGGACCTGCACGTGCTGGGAATGGATGGCAATGGGGTGAACGTGAAGGCAAAGGAGATTTGGTTGTTTGCTTGAACAAAGAACCATGGAAAGAATTCTGCTCTGAACCTCCATGCGGACAGCTCAATCCATTGAACAATGAAACTTACAGGGTAAAAATCGGAAACATAAATAACTAGTTCTAAAATGAAAGTGTGATCCGTAATTATTGTATACTTTGCTATTTGAACAGATTTTGGGTCGAGTGTACAGAGATGCCTTGGACGCCTTCACTGGCACCGACTTTTTCCATATGGGAGCTGACGATGTAAACTTTCAATGCTGGAACTCTTCTGACACCATGAATGAAGTTTTGAAAGCCACCGCACAAATTCCAAACGATGTCACCTTCCAGCGTTTGTGGATGGAATATCAATCTCGTGCCTTGCAAACTTTGTATGATTCTTCCCCAGTGGGAATTGACAAGCCAACACCAATCATTTGGGACAGCAAACTCACATCTCTTCGTGACTCTGAAGTTGTTCTAGACCCTGAAACCTATGTCATCCAAATTAAGAGTCCTGCTAGGGAGCCTCTTCTTGCTAAGGTTATCAACCGAGGATACAAGCTGATCTTCTCTAATGCTGATGCCTGGTCTCTCGACTGTGGATTCAACAGTGGACTTCTTCCTCCAATTGGTCTTGGACCGCCAAACCAGAACAATGTTTTGCCACCATGTGGAGGTGACTACAAGACTTGGAAGACCATTTATGACAACGATCCTATGAATATTGCTGCCACTCATCACAACAATGAAACTGCAGCATATGCTCAGGTATATGATTCAACAATCAAACATGTACATATATGTATGCATAAATAGCAATTTTGTACTAATTAAAACAATCTTTTGCACTTTGGAACAGGTTCTTGGAGGAGCTGGAACGATGTGGTCAACCGAAACCGATGAAATGACATTAGAACCCAAGCTATGGCCAAGAAGTGCCGCGCTAGCCGAGCGCCTATGGTCAAATCCCACCCAATCATGGCGTGAAGCTGCTCCAAGACTGGATGCTCACCGTGATCGTCTCATCCAACGTGGTATCAGGGCGGAAGCTATCAGACCAGAATGGTGCTTCCACAATCGGGTGGAATGTGAGCTTTTGTTGTAAAAGCTGTCGCCAGCCCTAATTCTCGACAAAAACCAAAACTGATAAGATATTCATTCGTTCTTTCAAGTATCGTATTTGATAATGAAGTTGACCTTACTACAGATACGATAAATAATGCAATTTGCAAGTTGTCAAAATTTTCTTTCTAGATCTATACACTATTGTTAGTGAGTTGTAATGCTGCTATAAAACAAACCAGAGGAGAAGAGGGGTTTTTCCACAATAACACATAGTATATTTATTAATTATTATTAAGTTTATTGAAAATACAATGACCAAATAATAATAAAAGCTAATGCTTGCAACTTAAATGATACTTAGAAATTCACAACAATTCAGACATTGCATAATAATAATTAATCATAAAAAAATCGATTGGAAGATACAACAAATAAATTTTATACATTATACGCATTACACGCTTGTAACGCCATCTTGGACAGGATAAAGTATTGAAACTAGTTTTGAAACAAAAATTAGAATGCGTTCTCCTGGGGGTAGTTTCGCGTAACTGGTGCCATTTTAGAAAAATCTCTGATCCTACCTCGGCTACTACTTCGTCTACGTCCTCGGATCTTGCGGTCCGGTAGTGGGTGGCTGCTACGAGGCTGTATACCACAACTTCTCTCGTAAAGTCTGTTCGCACTTTCAGCAGAAAATTGTGATGATGGTAGCGCTGGCGCTCCTCCACCCTTAAGTTCAGCCATCTCTGACATAACATTCTGTAATCTGTTGGTTATTGTTGATGCTTCTACTTGCAATTTTATCATCTTTAGACGTTCTAACTGATTCTGTGTTTGCTTTATTTCCTCTTCAATGCTGACTTTACATGATGGTTTTATGTCTCTTCGGTCATCTGCTCGATGAAGCATTCGATCCCTTGATTTCTCGTATCGACTGCCAACTCCAGCTCTGCTCCCTCCAACCACAGAATGACGTGGAAGAGGATTCGGTGTATATGGAGGGGGCGGTGGTGACAAAATCGATGATTTCATGGGAACAGCAAAAGATCCAACATTAGAATGAGGCGCTACAGAATTTGGATAAGACAGAGCATGATGACGCAAATGTGGATACACTCCACGTCTCGGAAGCGCATTTTCACGACCCAATCCTCTAGGTGGCATTGGAGCTCGCGGATTCTGATGCGGCGCTACCATTGATTCTCTCAACGTTGGCGGCTGAGGTTGTTTTGATTTCTCCTTCGGAAATTGCAAATTGACTTCGACATTTTGCTCTTCGCTTTTTTTCACGCTAAAACTTTCAGTGGGTTCCCTTGTAGAACTGGGACTGGAGTCGTCTCCAAAACCTCTATGACCCCTTGGCCTCCTTCCACGATAGGCTTCAGCGTCCGCAGCCTTCAGTTTATTTCGACTTTCATGGGCATCACTTGCATATTTTCTCATTGTTAGGCTTCTTGGTTTATTCAAGCCAGGGTAATTCTTGTATTTATTTCCCATGTCGAGCGATTTCGCAGACGTGGAGAGAGAAATAAACTCTTTCTTTAATTCGCTGAAACTTGGTCGATTCGTCGCATTTACGATGAAAATTCGTTTCAGTACATGAATAATTTCCTCTGGGAATCCTTCAGGCCGACGAATTGACAGAGGTGATTGTCCACTTCTTATTAATTCTAGAACTCGCTATTTCAAAAATTAAAAATGATGTTCATTAATTAATGTGATGCGAGGAATAATACAATACAAAAGGAAAGGGATTTCAAAATACCTCATTGTCCGCTTTACGTCCATATGGAACTGATCCTTTGGTCAATATTTCCCATAAGACAACTCCGAAGCTCCAAACGTCGGACTGAAAAGAAAAGCTCGAATTGTCTTCATCAACAAGCTCATGCGGAACCCAGCGAATTGAACGAACGGGAAGCAAAGTTCCATTTGGGACCTTCCATTTAGTAGATTAGATTAGATAATGAAAAAATTGAATTGCACAAACCATGGTCAAGAAAAGTAACTTACTTTTACGTAGTCTATCCCTGGTTCTTTGGCCTTGAAAAGCTGTTCAATGTGGTCACTGACTTTGGCATTGTAATACGTCAAGAAGTTTCCTTTCCCGTTTTGTTTTTCAACCAGAATGTTTCTTCCAGCTAGGTTTCCATGAATTACATTGTTGGAATGAAGATAGTCACATCCCTGAACAATATCGAGTGCCAACTTAACCAATGTGGGCTAAAAATTAGAGAGAAAAAATGTATGCATAGTATGAGCATAGCATATGAGTACTTAGGCACAAAAGAATTTTTTTTCAATTGATTTCAACGAGTCAAGAGTAAATAATTTATATTTTTTCCAATAAACATAACTTAACCTACATAATCTTGCGGATTATGTCGGTGGGATAAATATTGCAAAAGATTCCCTTCTGGAAAATATTGGAGCAAAACCCTTGGACAAACGGTGCGGTCCTCAACTGAAAATATTGACAAATTATTTCTTGTAAAATATGTGAAAGCACAAAAATCTGGGCCTTAGCACATGCCTTATAATGCGTTACTATAATACCTGAAACAGATTGGTAGTTGCTATCTTCCAAAATTCCCAATACAGTAACAACGTTCCGATGCTTAAGCCTCATTATTGCGCCTAGTTGCCGAATACTGTTTCGGCTATCAAAGGGACACTTGAATTCTTTGACGGCCAAAGAAAACGGAATGACAGTCTGATGTTTTCCTGGCCGAATCGTAGCTGTGTAAAAGACAAAAACAGCCATATTTGGCGAGTTGGTACGTACTTGCCTAATTACACGAACGAAACTTAATTGGCGCTTTCAATCCAGTTCTGTTACCTCTGAATACTTTTCCAAATTTGCCGTCGCCGATAGGGTTATCTTCCAGTGTGACATCTGAACTGTTATAAAGCTTTAGCCTGCAGCCCTTGTTATCATTGCTAGAATGCTCAGGTGATTCTACTGACTTCGCTGTTACGCCAGCAGTAGTACTAGGGTTCTCTCCACTTTCTTCATCATCATAACGGATTTCGGCGAGTTCATCCTCCTCTTCTTGGGCACAGAGTGCTTGTTCCAAATCCAAAGCACTGGCGTTTTCAAACTGTATTCCAACACTGTCAGTATTAGAGGTTGAAGTTAGGTAACAAACGTTTCTGGAAGTGGTGGCCATTTGATGATTACTGCTTCCACTCACAGTCCCATCGACATCTTCCCATTCCCTAAATGGTACCCGAGGTGGTCTCCTCGCCGAAGTAGTATCTGATGAGCTGTTATTACCCATATCCTTCCTTTCCAAGGTTCAATGGTTAAGCAACGAAACAAGGCACCTGAAATAAATTATTAATAAAGGTTACAAAGAACGATGCTAATTTAACACACCCTGCTAAATGATCTTGAATCTTGACTGTCTAGACATGCATCAAATATAAATATATATATTTCTACTCTGAGAATTAAAAAACTTCACACCCATCCATCAACTGTGCAAAAAATATGACTTTAGTTAGGCACCGATAAATCAAACCTTTTTTAACATGACAGTATAATGACATTTAATTTTTAACATGACATTTAAATACGTATATCCGGAACCCACCCACAGTGTAGGTCAAAAAAAGACTTATACGCTATTATATACTTTATAATTATCATCTCATCGTCATTCGTCACGCTATACAGCAAGTAGTTAATCGAAGCTATGATCATATCGATTTTGACTCACAAATGATACAAAAATGAAAACGCCTGGTTTTACGCTCAATTAACTTCGTTCAATTCAATAATAATTTGCATGGCCTTTCGATTCAGTTCACTATAGTGTTTACTAAATACACTGATTACATTAAAAAAGGTACAATATGTAATCATTTCATTGATTTCATTTGACGTTGTAGGTCACGCATGCATGTATTCAAATAATTGAAATAAATTATTAATACAATTTTAATTGCTTACCCTGCTATTTGTTATTTTCACTATTTTTTTAATTCCCACCAGCAGAACAGAACAGCCACGTGCACCTTTAACTGCTACTTAACCAGAACTGATTAGAGACAGAAAAGTTATAACTAGTGCTTTCACAGCGCCCTGTCCCCTTCAAAATACGCTTTTTTCCTTGATGAGCCGCGAATTAAATCAAAATATACGACGTAGTGCCATGTCCGTTATGTCATCATCACCTCTTCATTGTGTTGCAAAATGGGTAATTAGTAATTATGGTTTATGATTGTTGCTATTGGTAATAATAATGCATGCATAGTGACAGAACAGGGGTCTGATTTTTTTCTTGGAAATGAAATGAAGCAGACAGACAGAATACCTAGCAAGAAACATTCACTGGAAAATTCGACTGCCTCAATTTTCACAAATCAGTCTTTGTTACACAAATTTTAATTTCGCGCGGAAAGGGCAGCGTTGTTACTGGTCGTGGTCGATGACCTAAATGCCTTTACTGTATATACTCGGTCTTGTATTTACGGACAATACGAAAATATGAACGTTTGTTGACTGCTTCTACCTGAATGCTCTCCAGCCGGAGACAAATGACCCGAGATTAATTATAAAATTTCATGCTTTTTAAATGTGGACTGTGGCATTTCCCATTTTTAGTATACTTCACTTTACAACTCCCCATCCAGTCAACTATGCATAAAAACTCTATGCGACGATCGGTTATCGGCCGTTATGCTGCCAGCGCGCTAAAGCGTCAATGCAGTGTAGTCTAGTTGATTTACAAACAGTGCTGTTAGGAAGGTTAGTTTTAATAGAATTGAAACTTTAATGAGTGTAACGCACAGTCGCAGTGTAACGCACAGTCGTTGTACATAAGTTAACCCTTGATGTCACAAATACTTACCTATAAGATCATAATAATACTACTCTTGCTAACTGTGTAGAAACATAACCGGAAACTACAACTTATCCGACAAATGATATTCTTTTATCACATCCTCCCTTTTGTTGCGATTTACGGGTCCTAAACCATTGTGTATACATAAATCTTCGAGCTGAAATATATATAAATATACAGGTGTAGATATGTAATTTGCCAAAAAGCATGTTCATGATAACATATTGAGTTTTATGTGCAAGTATAAGTGACAAGCAGAGGAATTATTTTGCACATAAAAATATTAATCGGTTTATGGTATCTGAAGGTTGAAACGCTTAAAGCGTTTAAGATTGCGTGACATTTTATCTAGAAGCATTCTTATTAACGATGAAATTTCAATAGACAAATCACAGTGCTTTTTAGTGGTGAATAGTGGCACGTTGTCGTAATGCCACTTTTGCGTCCCCCGGCCGGATTTCCTTGATTTTTTGATTCCACAATTCCGCATTGTTTCCACAAAAATACTTTTTTTTTTAATTTATCCTAGAGTTTATCTATTTTCTAGTACAAATCAAGTTTAATCTAAGTAAGTTTGCTATTTTATAACAAAGTTATTTATTTATTTATTCATCAATTTACTCTTACATGCTCTAGTATATTTCATTAAGCTGCTTGTAATTTATTTATCCATCAATTAATTAGTATGAGTCATGTATGTACATGTGTGTAGGCCTAAAGTTATCTGTGTATAACTTATAACTTTAATTGTTTGATCAACAAAAACAATATTATCCATATAGGTGTATGCATACCTATGTAGGTAAGTATAATATTTTTTAGTTACAATATGACTTTTCTCCAATGTTATTATTATTATAGCATAACAATTAATTCAGTTTGCATACTACGTAATGTATGCAGTGCAGTGGTATCAGGGCATTGCCCACACCAAGTATTTTACCTTGAAATTTCTGGGCGATGGGGTGGTGGACGGTTAAGTACACATTGTAACTTGTAATGTTGTATTATCAAACTACTACTGCGTTGCTTATTTTGATGGTCATTATAAAAACGAGAAGAGATCGTCGCTAGCCTATATTTTCTTTTCATGATCCACAAACTGCAATCAAGAAAGAGTGAGGTATGGTTTATTTAAGGAAAAAATGGGACAATTACTGCATATTATTATACCACATAGCGTGCAAAATGCATACTGCATTACAAAGATTTGATATCAACTACCTACATGGAAGAAACATCAAGTACAGAAAATTATTTCTCGGCTATTGAATCAAAATACCCACGAAGGATAAAGGAACCTTCTGTTTGCATTCCCCAATATTCTTATAACAATTTTACATGATAGAGGTTCGCTTGTGTTGATGACAAGTATTGGAGCGTTGCACTTTCAGCATGCAGTCCCTTCCCAGCAGCGCCAATGCATAATTAGGATTCAGATAATGTTGACTTCAACATGGCTGTCTGTCAGTCTATTTGCCACCACTCAACACAAACAATAACTTCAAAGCGGAATTGATTTTCATAGGCCACCACGACCTAGAGGTACATACATTGATCTTTGAGTTCGGTTTTGTGCTTTTACCTAACCATTCAGGGGGGAAATTCTTTCAAAATTAACCTATTATAGCTGAAGTGATTGATAGATTCGCAATCTCTCATTGAATTGAATATTGAATTTACTCAAAATTGTTAATGAGTACTGTAACTCTAAAACAAATATTTAACTTTGGTTCCTGAGCAAGCCTCATATATGTATGTAGCTACTTATTTACAGTAGTTTTTCCCGTATAATTTTTTTATACAAAAGGAGGTCCCTTGGATTATTAACTGCATGACAAGTCCTTATTCTGCAAAAGTACTCATTGCATTGTAGTTATGATAAGGGCTGGCTGATTGTGATTACTTACTTTACCGCTGCTGCTGCAACATTTGCTACTTTTTGTTTAAATATTGCGGATGATTCGTGTCGCCGCAGCGTCGAGTAAGCCATACAAATGTTTTCATGATTATGATTATGATACCACCAACATTATGATGATATTATGTAGTATAAAAATACGTTATAAAAATTAAAAGAATGATTCCTCATATATATACACTTCTCTTCTATTTTGTCTCTCTGTGCTAGGTTATTGGGCTAAAATATCTAGGTAGAGAGCTCAAGGTTAACCTTACTTACTTCACTTGCTTTTTATGAATCATACTATTATATCAATAACCATGTGGGAAGGGAACAAATTAAAAGAGCACCTGTGCACCACAGATCTTTACGTTGAAATCCATTTTCGCAATTGACCGTTTCACTGCAGCATATAAGTTATATAACAGTTATTTTATGTTATTATGTGTATGTTTATAATGCGTTTCTAAATATACGCATGCAGACGCTTTATGTATATAGGTAACCCATCTTCTTTTGATTACATATGCTCCTTCCTACATTAAAAAATGTAAAAAAGGAAAATATCTGTGTATTTGTTCCTTACCTACTTCTCACTTCTCAATCGCAAAAAAAACTATTTTTAATCAAGGAATCAATAGTGAAGGGATAAAAATCGCTTTTGTTCGTTATGTGGCTTTTTAGAATTTACAACCCCGGCATCATTTATGTGACGTAAAAATAATTAATAGTTAACTAATAATTCTTAGTGGAACATTCCGTTTTACCGAGTTTTGTGGAAACGGAACACGCTGGTTTAAATTACCAGAATGAATAAAATTATTATTCAATATACAATTGGTTCCTTTGATTGATCTTAGTTGAACCGTTTTGGACAACCATAATCTTAAAGAATCGAGCATACAATATGTATTGTTTAATTCTGTGAAAAAAATATTAGACATGCAAGATGTGTAATGGTGCATTACAGGTTTATTAACGCACATCGCATTGAGTTGTCGTGGGATATTTCAACTTAAGTATTAAAAGTCAACATTTCACTTTCAGTTTACAATAATTATTCATATCCTTTGACCTACTTTGCTATTTTTGTACAGAGTAACGACATACTGACAATCATAGCAATTATCATAATGCCACTATACATTGTCGTCAATGCGGACAATTAAATTAAATACATCTTCCTTCATCCCCCATCCCCAATGATATTTTATGTAATAATAATTATAACGTCATCATATTGTTTTAGTTGCACTTCAAAGGTTATGTTTAAATAGCAAGTACATAAAAGGGAAGGCAAAGGGTGTCTTTCTTAATAAAGGAAGGTGACACGCGCGTTTATGTAGGTAATGGTTTATGTCACTTAATGTGTATGGTTTATATCTGTAATTTTCCCACGAGTATTTTTTTGACAGGCTCACGCATGGCAATTGGAGGATTTTGATTTTTTAAATTGACTAGTTCAACCCCTGTATATTACTGTGAATAAAAATGACATATGATACATAAAAGGTTTGTCAAAATCAAGAACATTGAGACTGAAACAACATGTTTTGAAAACAAGGTTGCATTTTACTAAAGACATCTTGAGACATTGAAGCATTAATACCTGCTTCATATAATATCATTCAAGTATTTTTGGGAGTATTTACACAAAAAATAATTAATAGGAATAATCCTTTGATTTTAATACATATGGTAGATTTATATGTAATAATAAAGCTCAACTTGACTGATTCTGGGTGTCCTTAACCTTGCTAATTTTTGTGTAAAAAGATGTATTTACATTTTATGGCTTACATACACTATATATAAGTTCAAAGTTCAAGGAGATTTTGCCAAATCTTGTATCACAATAATATGTATTATGTCACTGCCACTAATTTCGTTGGTTCAGAGATAATTTTTTTTATAACTATCCAGCGCATTACACGACGTAATCATTTTGAAGTGGCAACTAAACATACAAACAGCCCCATTTGTAAGATTTTTGCCGCAATTAATGAAATTAGCTAAAATTATAGTACATGCTAGAGTACAAAAAATGAGGACCCTTTCTCCATTCTGCTACTGGACACTTTTGCGTACTACAATTGTAAATAGAATCACAATAATATTATAGACACGCCATAGTCACAGCGTTGCGTGCTTTAGTGCTATACTACTCGTCGTCCTCTGTCGGTCGGTCAATCAAGCAAATAAATTAGTCTGGCTTGGATGAACTCATTCATTATCCTCTACTATTACAATAATAATTACCGATGTAGGATATCCATCCACTTTAATTCGGCATTGTTGAACCAATAGTATTGATTGTCAAACTATGTAAATTAACACTCCCGCAACGTTCATTGTTACATGTTATGTTTACGTACCTTATTTGAGTTTTTATTTAAATACTATAACTGTTCCAATAAATTTAATCTACTTCAATTCATGCATGCATGTAAAACGTGATGTCGACGTATGTGACGATTTTTGTCCTCAATGTCACACGAAGAATTTACCCACTGACATACCTATATACTCTCCTGTCCGTTTTGACCTAAATCAGTATGAAAAGGAACAAGATAAATAGATGGGAGGGTTGCATATGCATAATAATAATACTGACGCTGACTTGTCGTCCTATCTATTTAAACATGTTTGTGTCAACAAAAGATAATTTGGCGTAGGACCCTTTTTGTTTTGCTAAGGTGCAGCAGGTGGATGGAAAATGTAAACGACATGACATGACTTAAATTAGGATGTCGTGTCCTGACACTTTCGTTTTCCAATTTTTTCACCTTAACTTATTTGGGATATCAGTAAGGAATTCTCTGATCATCAACGATGTACATAGTATATTGTATTCATTGGATAAATTACAATGTAGTAATGAAGATGCCGTCAAATATGGGTTATCTTCATTACGTTTGTATGCTTGTTCATTCATGCGATATGCCCACACAACAATAAGTTTAAACATACATAAATGGTAGTTTGTTTGTGTATGATCATGATTGTTTTTGTTGTGCTATTATTATTATTATTATTGTTATTATTATTATTATTATTATTATGCGGATAAATTAACAGGTCGCAACCCAACGTTTGTTTGTACAGGTGCTTTATGGGTTTATATGAGCTCATTAAAATTCAACAATGCGTAGATATAGCCTATGTACAATATGAAAATAAAAATACAACTTGTTCCCCGATCTTAAAATATTTGCAGTTTCCAACTAAATACATTCATAAAAATGCATTATTGTACATAGCATATAGCCATACAAGTCACTCTCTATCTGACTATTACACCCAATCGTGATGAATCTTTCCTATCATCTTTTTCATTCATTTATCGTATTCAAATTCAAAAGTCAACAGCTCTTTATCAAAGTAAAGCGACAGAGCAATATGGTTGATCATAAACATTTTATAGGATAACCCTTTAATCTTGTTGTATTCTAGATTTATTGAGGATCATAATATTATTTTGCCACAACAAGTTTCTGTAAAAATCGAGAGTGCTTTTCTCTTCATTTCATCGGTCATCATTTTGTTTTGTTTTTTAGACTCTCTATTTCGTCCTACAAAAGAAGTAATGTCGAGGCCAGCTTGTGTACTACTAAACGGGATTGAGGATGAGGATAGGATGATGCACAAAAGACGATCTGTAAATGTAATGTAGTGTGGGACAAACAATGTTTGTGATTTTTTTTTACTATATGCAAAGAAATAGGAAAATACCAAAATATCTGTAAGTACGTGAAATGCAGACCAAGGTAATGCACATTTTCATTTAGTATACAACAACACACAGTTAACACATAGGCATAGGGACCCTAAATCTTACAAGAAGCTACCCCTTCTCTCTCTCTCTCTTTTGATTATAAGTCTTCCGTTCAACTTTTTTGTCGATATGCTCATCAATGAGCCATAAAAAACTTTATTTCACGATGCATTGGATACTTACAAGTTGCAAGAATTCATTGACCGAGCCAAATGTCAATATCAAATCACTTACTTTGTAGTATATTAAAAACAGCAGAAAAATCTTATGGCTACTGCGGTTGATTCTAATTAGATGTTAAAAGTACTGACTGAGAACCAATTAACGAAAAAAATACTCAAGTGCGTGAGTTGTCAGAAATACTGATCAAGTAAGATTATCAGCAACATATTAAGAGCTACAAAAATGCAATTAAAAGATTCGCATATAATAAGTTGTAAGTTGCAACTTGCAACACGACACGTACATGCATATAACATCTGTAATATACAAGGATGCATTAAAGAATACATGGTTAACTTTTTATTATTGTTCTTTTTTATGTTAATACGCGTATCAATATGATAAGAAGATTTTCTATCGGAGATTAAGAGTGGTTATATCATTGTCTTTACTCGTATAAACATGATGAATGGTAATAAGTCACGTATTGTGCATCTACCATTGTATAGACATAAATAATGCATAAATATAACATTCGCATTTGTACGTGGCATCTTACATAACATTCATACAACATATCATATAACAAGTGCACTTTTGTTTAGATTGTTAATTCAAAAGGACGCATATTTCGGACAATTATCCCGCTGGAAATCTATGCATATCCAGGTCTGAAAAAAACTTTTTAAAGTGCTCTTTTATTATATAAGTTATATATTCCCATACAATTCAAATTAATTGGAAGGCAGTGAAACCACATTTATCTATTTAAAAATCATAGCTTTACTACTCTACTCAGTAATTCATGCACTGCTGGAGCATTTCATTTTAAATTTTATACGTGGGAAGAAGAACAACAAGATACTTTTTGAAAAAATATGCCATGTGTCATAAACGATGTGAAGCTCGCTGGCAATGGACGTTATGTAAACTGAACCTGATTGATTACCAAAGCTGTGGTAGAGAATGTTGCGAGTGCGGTTGATCCAAGGGCCAATCTTATAAACAGATAAAAGCTACCTACATGGTGCAAGCCAACAACGCAACGGTATTTGTTAGTTTATTTTCAGTTCATGGTCATTTGTTTCAGGAAACTATTGGATGTATGCCATATCGTCATCATATCATCCCCATAATCATCGTCATCGCCAGTCAGTGTCCTACGAGATTATGCGTTGCGTATTTTATTTATATACATTATTTAAAAGGAAACTGTCGCATATCATAAGACAGTTCATTAAAAAAAAGTGCCGTCAACTATCTGTATATGTGAAAATTACATGTAGCCCAGCTATCTGTTGTTGGCACAGTCACACATAATGATGACGACAGCAGATCGTAACACCTCCTCCATACTGTTGGTTAATTAATTAGTGTATAACAGCTTTGTGAGAATTTGAGGGTGAAATGATTCGTTTCGCTTGACATGTTTATTGTCACATCAAATTTTTTGCTTGCTAAGAAAAGATGCATTAATAACATCACAAGAGTGCATGTATCTACTCCTAGTAGTACAACAGTACAAGTGCATTAAGTAAACATAGCTATTATTATAGAAAATTCGTGTTGTATTACATACTTTAAACTTTAACTTCAATTAAGTACATTTGTGTATAATATGTGACCGTGAGAACTCTTTAAAATATTCCGTATGTTTTTTATGCATCCATTCACGCCACTTTGGATTAGCCGTCCACAGGAGCATAATGGGAAATAAAAGCATGAAAAGTATCTTCCATGAATGTAAAATTCAGCAGTATGTAGTCTATTTTCCATCTGGCGATATTGAAACTTAATTACTACTGCTCATGTTTTAGTCTGCCTGCATGAAATGTTTTGTGTGGTGGTTGAGGTCTGAGGTTAAGTTTTTTTTCTTTTTTTTTTGCTGACTACGCGTCATAATGAAAATTGCAAAGACGTGCTTGCTTCTCTTACGTATATTCTTTGTTTAAAACAGGAATTTAAATAATAAGCTACAGATAAATTATGTAAGCAAAAAGTGATATTTGGTAGGATGAGTCATATTTGAGATTTTACAACTTCAATAAACTAATCAACCAAAATTCAAAGAAATGAGCAAGTTTGCTGAATGAAGCATTTCAAATTAAATATTACCTAAAACAACAAACAACGCTTTTCACGGAGAATTTCCTTGGACATGGAAAATATAAGTACATGTACATACATTGAAATGTTGAATGCCTAAAATGACTGTTGTTTTGGCTTACATTATTATCATTCTGCTCAATACAAAAGTACACACTACGACGTATGATTTATGTACCTTCTGTAAAACTAAAAATGTGTAATTATATTACGAACGTACGTTGTAACAATTTAGTTAGCTTTCATGTGCTCCTCCACAACAATTCGATCTGGAGTTGGGAAATTTGGCTCCTGTTAGATTAATATGCAGCTCATAATGAAATCATACATGTGAAAAATATGCATTTTTAAAGCAAAAAATAACAGCATACTAAGTATTTGTATAAAAGCGAAAGTGACAGTAAATTGAAAAGTGGACCCTCCGGATTTTTTTCTATTGTCAGCCATAATTACAATAGGAATAGAACATATTTTATAACTTGTATGTATAATGTGCGTACATAGGTACATGCGTATATAATTGGATATATATATACCTATATAGATAATAATATTATTGTAGTTGACAACCAACTATGTGTAGAGCCATTGTAGACATTCTGGATTTTGATTTGGATGTTCTACATTTTCAATTGGGTTCTTGCAGTTTAGTATATAGGTTGCTTCCTCGAACCAATTCACAATTGCGCTATAGCTCGTCACAATTAGTCAAAAGATAAAAAAGATTTATAGCAAATAACAGTTAGTCAAGTCAGCCGGTATAGTTATATAGCTAGTTGTAGGATAGTGCTACGTGTATTGTGTACG
>JAHZNC010001879.1:0-16293 GCA_027744095.1 Zhuqinia jingwanae | reverse complement strand
TACTTTATGACAGCATAATATGGTCCTGCCAGCAAAGTGGTTGAAAACAGGAATATTATTACCTATGCGTATAGTCACTTATGGCAGAGAAAAAAAGTTTAAAAAAAAATCGCTTTGAAGATACCGTTGCTGCGTTGCGTTGTTGTACACTATCTATTTTTGTTCATTATCTAGAAGAAAAAGTTCTGGGTAGTTTTTTTGTAAAGAAAGAAAAAGAGATATATATTGAGGTTCATTTGTCAGTCTTTGCATCTTTTTTTTCTCCACAAATTCAGATTTCTGTAAAAGATCATTTTTGTGATGACATGATACATAAGCCATTATTATTATTACTTTGACTGGCCTTTTTATGACTTGGTATATAATTGTATGTACATAAGTATCATTAGGATCTCTTGTGTATTCATCCCATTTTATTTTTTTATCTTTTTAAATGAGTTATAATAATAACATGTAGCACAAGTCTACAGAGAAATACATTAATTTTTCATTTGTGATGTTTGTAAAAATATCGAAAAATTGAGTATTTTCACAAAAATATGCGGCATTCCTCAAATAAAAATAAGACAAAAAATAAATGTAACAGAGCTATTTTCTGGGTTTTAAAGTAAATGGGACATCGTTTTGTCATATTGTGAATTTTGATAAATTTGATTTGATATTTGAGATATTACCTACCTATTATGCATTCTTGAGGATTTTGTTTGCGTACAATTGAATGTGGTGGTGTAAACCTGGATGCTACATAAATAAATAAATATTATATACATTTACAGAACCTGAAAATACGCATATGAAAAATTCCCAATGCTGTACATTATACAGCATTCCTTTTTCTTATTACATGCACACATACACACGTTTTTATGAAATTGTGTAAAAAGTAAATAACTGTACATTATTTTTTCATATTGGTACACATCGTTCAATTAACTGGGTCTCTCGCCTCTCACGTTTTAAACTGCAACACAACACACACAGAACATAAAAAAATCATCATCATGAGTTCACTAACAATAGGTAACAGCATATTATAGGAATCACAGATGTCAAGTGTGCAGGAAAGAGAGCATTATATGATTTAAAAGTAAAATGTGTATACATTTTTTTCTGGATAGTTGAGCACTACTCTTTGCGCTGTTGCTGCTGTTGCTCATCAGACTATGTAATGTACACATTTTTGTAGTAATAATAATAATATTGTTCGCTAGCTAACTAAAAAGCAAAAGAAGAGTAGAGAGAGAGAGAGAGAATAGAGAATGTGCAAACCGTTTTCGCTGGCAATAAAAAGACGGTAATTTTAAAAGGAACTTTTGGCTCGTCAAGTATTCTTGTATGAAAGAAGGGAAAAAAAGAACGCTTCCTAAAATTTATACCCACCAAATACATCACTCAACGTACGTACAATTCTATATACCATACTACCAGCCATTATAATGTATATAAGAACGTAAGTGTATAGCAGCACGCATCCAAAAAGGAAGTAAAGAAGAGCAAAAAATATATAGGCACATCAAAAAGTCTCAAGAGAAAAAAAGAGCAAAGTAGTCAAAAATAATGTGAATAGTAATTACTCCATATTTACAAATTTTCCACCTTGTCACTTGCTTATTTTCGTAAAGTATTATTCATACTGGTGCATTCCTAAATACTATATACCTTGCACAATTATTACAAGCAGTACACAAAAAAAATAGAAGTGTGTGTGTGACACAGAGGGCCATTTACCCGTCTTCTTATTATCTTGTAAAAAAATAAAGTAGATGCTACATAACATAAAGAAACAAGAGCATTCACTCAAAATATTTATATAAAGAAGGGGAAACGGATTTGACTTTTTTTGTTATGATAATTAGTGCCAGTCCTAAATTATTCGCTAAAGTGACCTATAATGGGAACATGAGAAAGACAGCGTAGTAATATGCATTAAGAATTAACGCTACATCACAAAACAACAATACTGACGGACATACATACAAAAAGAAGAAAAAAGTGTACTAATCATAGTCATGTATATGCACTTAAATATCCACGCAAATCGAAAAAAGAATAAGAAGAAGAGAGAAACAAGACAAGTCAACTGCCTTGTAATATATAAATATCATTATTGGTAATATAACGCGCGTATATATGTTATTTTTTTTGCAGTTTTTTTTTACCTGAAAAAGTTTTTATTTTGAAGTAAAAAAGGAAACGACAGGAAATGGCTGGTATGCATGCATAGCAGATATTATTATAAAATATTTCACGTTTGATGATCCCGTACAAAAAGGATGAATGTTTAAAAAAAAATATATATAATATATTTATTACATATTATGTGTATATATATATGCCATTCAAAAGTCATCGTAAGAATATTAACTATGATGAGTATTTAGGTAGTTTATTGCTCATTTGTATTCTTTTGTCCCTGCGTATTTATATTTATGCACAAACGAAGAAGAAGCTAATCCGCATACATTAAAAAACACAAGTGCAATAATAAATATTGGATTTTAGTTGAGTAGACACGTAAACTAAATTACTCCACAAATAAATAATATTTTTAATGATCCTGTAAATCAAATTCCTGTGAGAGAATACGACGGATGGACATGGCATGAAAATGATTGGAAGAGATGTGTTGTATTAAGTCGTAACGTCATTAGCAGAAGTAGGTACCCTTATTATTATTGTGAGTTATAAGCGCTATACAGCTGAAATACATAGGTATCAACAATCATCACCGTTGTTGTTGCACACACAATAGTAGTATAGCAGTTCGTTCCGTTACACAAATGCTTCTACTTCTCTCTTTCTGATATCATACATATATAAAGTATAAATATGTTATTATTATGATGGTGTGAACCAAATTAAGCCAGTTGGACAAGCATCTTCATCATCGTCGTCCTCATGATGATGATGATCATCTTCTCTTTTCTTGATGTAATGTAAAGCTATTTAGTATACAAATATAAACACGTCTTAATAAATACCAAAGACACCATTAGCATGCACATAGTATTGAGCAACAGATGAGATGCGTTAAAGAAGAAGGTAGCTTGTCAATTTCTTAGCCAACAAAGCTCATTAGCTATGCACACACACCACAAATTGGTGAAACCTGTAGCGGCACTTCTTTATGAATTATCTCAATGTGCAGAGTACAATGCCGGGGCGAGCATTAAAAAAAATTCTTTTTATTGTAGCAGTTATGCATATATAGAATAACAGCCAGTTCCATATAATTTTTTTTTCTTTCATTGTCGGGACTTTTTTTTTTTTTTTTTTTAAATATTGACGTAAGAAATAACTAGACAAGGCATATGCTAGCGGGTTTCACAGAAAGCATACTAATAAAAAAACATATTTCTACATACGTGCTCATTTGTTTTTATTGCGCATGTACATGTGTAGCTGAGTGGGTTTACCAGCTAAAATCAGGACTCTCTCATCTCAGGACAGTTTTATTACTTGTTATTGCAATTACTTCAAAAATTACCTGTTGGATGTGTGCATAATGTGAGTATGATGAGGACGAAAATGTGTATTATTGTCCGATAATGAAAAATACACAAAATGAATGCAAATTATTATTATTGTTTTGAACATTTTTATTATTGTTGTTGTTGTTGTTGAATTGAGTGCAATGCCGAATAAACTTAATTCGACGAATATTAAGATTATGTAGCTGAAAGATTAGATAGGTGCTTATTATACATACAATTAGCTAATAATAAAGTCCTTAGATAGTTGCATACACAAACTCATCCGGTCGCATAATTTGTTTCTCGCTGAAAAACTGGGATGGATATTTTTTTTTAACCTGTGGTGCTGATGAAATAAAAGTGAACGCAGAACTTGCTTTTGAACTCTTCTCTATACCTGCGATACTACTAACTGCTACTGCTTCACTACCACGAAAGAGTTGTTCGTTTTCATGACATGCTTGAATTGACATGACAGTGACAAGCTTGTCAGGTCAAACAACTATTACAAGACCGGACGGATGGAACACATACCGGCCTGAAGAAGAAGAAGAAGCAAAGTAGAAAGAGATGTTGCATATTAAAAAGCCGTATATACATGTGCATCGTATTTTTTGTATGTATTATCTTGTAAAAGCAATGATTATTCTTTCACCCTCACGGTTTTATTATTGCACATTACAGAAAACAAGATATTCTCGGTAGGCTCCCGGTTTTAATGGCAAATAAAACTGAGGTTTTGACCGTGTGAGATGCTCTTATAATGAATGATGATATGATGGCATATGATGCCGCCCTTATGTGTGTACATACATATACCAAGTAGCAATGTAGTAGCAATCTTAAGGCAGAAGAGCATGCATGCTTGTTGTAACAAGATAAAGTTTTTTTATATTATAAAAAGAAATTAAGAGTTTGTTTCTGGTACTCTTGTCTGTCTCATCAAAAATAAATATCTATATCAGCATACTTATTATTAGTTTTTTTTAAAGTTTTGCCAAACAAAGTATCTCATATCTTATATATTATTATATCATCTAGGTAAATAAAAGTTGAAATTGCATCCCAGCACCACAGTGCGAAAGCCACAAGCAAACCAATTCATTAAAAACCATTAAAAGTTGAAGTGATTGTCTTTTTTTGCATAATATATTGTTACAAAGGTAAAAGAGCAGCGAACTGCGGGGCGATAGAAAGAAGAATCACGGCATAACTATATGACTGATGTTTTCTCTGCAGAAAAAAATGTGTGTAATAAAATCTCTCTCTCTTGCAGGTAGAGTACTAAGACGTAGCAAAAGTGCACACTGTTGGTGAAGTTTTGATGAGTTCTCTCATGATCAGGATGATGATGATGATGGTAATATGATGATGAGAGAGTACGAGAGAACAAGAACACTTTTTGATGATGATGATGACGACGACGAAGACGATGACGGCTCAGAGTCGCATTTTCTCAAGTAAAATTGTTCTTCGTCAACTCGTCAAAAAAAAGAAAACAAAAAAAGATATATCCACATATATCAGCTTTTTCGAGAACTAATTATTATGCAACATGCAAATGTATTAGGACGCTTGAGGTCAGCACGCGAGGGCTTTGCTTGTGGGAAAACTTATTATTCCACTTTTGTAACTTCTCTCTCTCACTCTATCTCTCTTCTTTGATGTCTCACCACCACCGTACCACCACATTAGTAATCTTGTAGACTGTTAAGTTTTTACTCTTTTTTTTTGCTGCTTAAAAACAGAACACAGAAAGGCCATGTTCTCGCCATGCACATTTTGTACATACATTATATATAACATAACATATAAACTGTGACGACGACGACGATGAAGCTACTTAGCTTTTTTTATTCTATCCTTTATTTCTTACCTGCTCATCATCATCTTTTTTTTCTGTCGTGTCTCGTCTGTGTGTGTGTATATGTCTGTTTGGTTTTACGCTGCTATGAACCGAGAAGAAAAACTGAAGAAATGAGTGAGCAAAGTGGGAAAATATATTAAACAAAAAAACAAAAATCCTTCAAAAAAAAAGTAAAGTGATGGGATGAGAGAGGGCAAAGTGGATAAAAAAAACTGACGAACAACGGCAGAAACAAATTGCTTAAAAGATTTGTGTTTTTTAATGTTTTACATAATAAATGATATGTATATATGTACATATGCAAGTATGGTTTATTTTATACTATTGCACAGTCATTACAAATGTAATTCTTGTGCTGATGATGAGAAGATGAGGCATACTAGTACACACATATTATTATATAACATTTTTACCATCATCGCTTCCAGCCCTCTTGCCAACCCAAAAAACAGAATATATTTACTTCTTGTGTGTGACTGTGTGAGCGAGACTTAATATGTTTGACTTGGAGAACAAATTATTATTTTCAATGTACTTGCACGCATATGCATCAAGGTATAAAAAAATAATGATTTATCATGCTAATTACCTCATATTTTTTTCTTCGATTTGATTTGCTCGTTTATATGTACATATATGCAAACCAGAGAGTCAAAAACATGGATGTGATGTTAATAATAATAATAACATAATATTTCAAGAAAATATGAATGTATTCAAATATGGACTGCATGTAAATTTGTAAAATGGATTGCGTGCAGCGTAAAAAAACATGCTTTAAATGTTTTATTTTTTGCGCTGCTATACATATATGTATTGGCATTTGGCATGGCATACTACTTTGATTAAAAAGTGTTTTTCCAATAATAAAAAATAAGATCATTAGCAGAGTTTTCAAATAAAATAAAAATTAACAAAATTGGAATAATCGATGGATATACAAAGTTGAACACATTCATAATAAAAATGGGAGTAGATAGGTGTATTTATTCTTTTTGGCAGTCAAAACAATTTGTTTCTGGCAGAGTTTAAGGTTTGGTCGACAGTTTACTGTTTTTGCCGATTAGCAGCAGTGCAGTAAAAAAATAATATTGATAGATGTTACATAATAATAATAATAAGCTCATTCCCAATTTTTCGGCTTTTTCTTAAAAACTTTTTTTTTTAAATGTAAAGAAAACATGAGCATTAATACTAATTAACCAAACTGTAAATTATTACAAGATGAGCCAATTTTTTTTTAAATTCAATCTTTAAAAGTAAATTTATGTGAAACAAAAAGAGATAAGTGCAAATTAATGATTTGTTCGTAAATAGGGAAATCCTATCAATCATAATTTGCACTCTGTTCAGTACAATGTTATGTGTTATCTTCATAATATTCAAGTATGTATCAACATTAACATAGGTAATATGTACATACATCAATTTAATATAAAAAATTAACTTTTTTACACCATTTTACTCCGATTTCAAAAAAAAAATGAAAATTGTTATTTATGAAGTACAAGAAATACTGTTTTGTTTCATCAAAGAATATAATGTGCCCATTGTTATTTTACGATTATCAACACAGAAAAACAACAGCAGTGTGTACACCACCGATGATGATGATGATGAAGTAAAAAGTCAAAGGGCANCATTGTTATTTTACGATTATCAACACAGAAAAACAACAGCAGTGTGTACACCACCGATGATGATGATGATGAAGTAAAAAGTCAAAGGGCATTGCAAACCAAAAGACACAATCACACTACATACAACAAGTAAAGTAGTACACACACTCACAAACATCAACAGAGCAGCTATATATTTTATGGTAAGCAATAATAAAAAAAACACTTGAGATGATGATTAGTATTATTAAATTTAATGATCCTAGATTGTAGCTTTTGGGTATTTTATACATGTATGAAAATATATTCTCTTCTAGTGCTCATTAATAAGCAAAACAGCAACGTATATTTATTTACATGTATTTCCATTTTTTATGCATTGTCAACCTACCATAATCACAATAACGTATATACACACAGGTAATATGCGCTTTTTACGGAGAAACTCTTGTATAAAAGCCATTATAAAAATGGGACTATTAATATGTTATTTTTTTGCTAGCTAAATACATACATATTTACATACATCACATTTGCTCAGTGAAAAAAAAAGTCAGAAATTAAGATTAAATTACATTATCATGATAAAAAAATGAGTTATACCTAGTCTATAATTTATGACTTCCTCAGCACAAAATCATCATCATCATCATCATCAGAGAGTTTGCAAGTGTGTCTGTGTTAATTTGTTATTTAGTATTCTTCAAAGGAGACAACCTGTGCGTATAGAAGTATACATGTGCCTGTTGTTGTTGCTGTTTCTATATTGCAGCAGGTCCGCAGTTCATCCCTTTTCCTATAACAACCTGACATATTTTTTTTTACATATAAAAAAACTGAAAGACAAACGGAATCAAATTGAATGATGATGTTTTATAACCCACCTGTTTATGTTTGGAGAAACACGACTCTTATGATTATGACTCTTTATACTATACTTGGATCATAAAAAATGGACTTTTTCACACACGCAATTATTCTTATTTATAGTATATGTTGTATGTACAGCATAAAGAATCAAGCTCATTATCATTATAATGCAAGCATTCAAAAATTTAGATTTTTTAACCGTTTTTTTTATGTAAAAAAATTATATTTATATTTTTTTCGTTTAGCTAATTGAGTAGGTATATATCATCCTCATCATCATGCAATTTTAATTTCTTTTGCTGTTGTATATGCTTTAACATTTTTAACTTCATACGCTTTTTGCTTCCTTTAAAGTTGATTGCTATTTGTTCTTAGCCATTTTTTTTTCGTAAATACACTGACACGGCATGTCTTTTGTCGCTACTCTAATTGTAAATGCAATATTTTTTGCACTAGTACCGAAACATGTGTAGTGCAAGCTAGAAAACGAGTACGGAAATAGTGTGCCTATTTACACACACAAAAAAATTTGCAAATACTATTCCTTGCAGTACCTACATATATAATCACTGTTATAATGTAACGTGTGTATAATCTCGCGCTTTGTACAAATTGCGAACATAGTATTTAAGCTGCTCTTTTGATGATACAATGTTAGATGCGTGTCTTCTATAATTTTTTAACAATAGAAAAAAACACCGAGTTAAACAGTATAAATGATGGCATCAGTAACATATTAGCAGCCGTGCTTTTCTTTTGTGAAAACATGATATTGTGCCATGTATACATACAAAAAAAAGAGATTATCTTACAATCAGAATACTCGCCCAACAAATCTAAAAAATAAAGGCGGCTACATATTATGTACACTTTTTTAAACAAACTTCAAATCTACATACACTTTTATCTACTGCATTTGTTGCAGTAGTAAAAAAAAGCTAGGTAAGCAATCACAAGTAATTTACAACTTGTTGCAGTCTTTTTTTGTCTAAAGTTCACACGTATTTTAAACCATGCACTTTTTAAAATACATTTTATGCATACATTGTATATACTTGTAAATTTGTGGTAATGATGATGAAGAGAGAAAAAAAATATAAAAAATATTTATATTGTTTTTTGTCAGACTTCTCAGTGTTTATTTTATGCTATCATATCACAAGTAACAAATATGTACACATGTTCAAAGTTATGTTTAAATCTTGTAAAAAAATGAGCAATGGCAATAATTCTCATTTGTTTTTCTCTGATAACATGTGATTCTTTATTTGTACTAGATCATTTATCTGTGTTGTTGTACATTGTACATACACACATACATGCATACACACTTGCATCGTTTTTTTTTCTTGATAATATCGTGATCAGATAAGTATAGACATAATATCAGGTGTAGGGTTTTGTAGAGTAATATATGATGTAGATGTAGTATATCATAGTAGTAATCCCCGTAAAAAGAGTACCAAGGAGCAAGTGAAAAAACCTGTACGTTAAGTGTGTGTGAGTGTTTGGGAGACGAAACGGAAAAAGTAAATGAAACATTGCTGATTGCATTTATCATCATCATCATCATCATTGCCGTCTTGTCTTTCTGAAAAGTCACACATAATAAACATAGCAAAATGCAAGTGCAGGATTCCTTACAAGACGCTAATAGATATATGTAGGCACATAGAAGGATATGTGAGTGCATGACTCCTCTGCCTGTATATAATTTATGGATATACGTATGGCTACAGCACTATTATAGGTATGTGGATAGTTTGGGCACAAAAACAAACGTTCATTTACTCAAGTTTATCACCCGACAATACACTATAATATGGTCTCTCTCTATTATGTCTGCGACTACATTGCCAAAGAACTTTCTTCATGGAACGTGTAGACTACAATAAGTAACGTAGGTATATATATGTACCTATTATAGGTGCAATAACACAAAGTTTAGCTTACATAATCATTTATATAATCTTTTTATATAAGAAAGCTGCTGCTGCACATTGTGTTGTTGTTGTTGTGATACCTATCTATCTCAACATCCTCATCGACCTGATTTGATTACATATACAGCACAGCCAGCTTCCCTTTTGGATGGATGGACGGATAATTTAATTAAATCAAACTGGTTGTGCTATTTGCGCAATTTATTAAATGATTTATTAAGACTTAATTTATTTTATAAAATTACACACTCGATAGAAAAACTCTTGAAATTTATATACTCATTTTTTGTAACACAAAAATATTTACACGGGAAAAAATAAGGCAAGTTCACAGTTTTTTAATCAAAAGGAAACTACAAGTTAACAACATCACACAAAACATAGACACACACACACAGTAAAAGTGTGCGACGTGATGAAATGTGTGTGTACTGTATACCTATATACTCTCAACTTATTTTTATACACTTTTTTTTAACAAAAGAGACATTACACGCATGAAAAATGAACTTGTCTCCTTTTCATCTCAACATCTCAGAATACTATCCAATTTATGTGTTGTACTTTGTGCATCGTGTTGGATAAATGGAATAAAAGTGTAGAGGCATGTATATGTATGTATGCATAATATATATTGATGCCTTCACTTGACAAGAGATGCCTATTTCTTCAAAAAAAAAAGAGAGCTGCTTTTGATGGTCGTCCAAAGAAAGAAAAATCCGGCTCTTCCCTTTTTTCGCCGATGAAGATGCAATGCTTTGCTTTCTATTTTGCTTTCTATTCTCTCTCCAACTCTCAACTCCTCTGCAGAGAGTGAGGGAACAGTGAACATCTACCACATAATATGTCATGCGCCATTCTACTAACATTATGCATGCACAAAATGATCTTTTGCATGAATATCTCATGCATGAATGATGTGATCGACTAAAAAGACGAAGCAGAGCATGGCAGTAGTAGTAGTAGCAGTAATATGCATACATATTATACTACACATAGTGTTCGCATAAAAAAGGAAGAATTCCACATAAAATGCTCTGCTACTACTACTTTACACACACAACAGCCCCAGCTACGGCAGTAGCAGAAGAGATTTTTCTTCTGACAGACACACTCACTCACTCAAACACACACACGTACGCGAGCGCAAGATTCTAGGCAGCAACATTCTTTTCTTTTCTTCCTTTCCTCTTTTGCTTATTTAAAAAAATCCATATCTTTATGTGCTCTTCATCTTACACTTGTTCGTATGTAAACGTGACGGCGGCGACGACGACTACGACGACCAAAAAAAGACGAGAATGATGATGATCATGACGATGATGATAAAGAACAACTACTCTGCTATGTATGCGTTTTTTGCTGAAGACGAATCAGATTTCTTTTTTTCAGTTAGCAAGCACAACCCAATCCGCCCCATATCTCACTTTTGTGGCGTGTATATAACGCGCTGTTGTGTCCTCGTAAAAAAGGGAAGGAAGCGAGCATGCAAAGTAGGCAGGCAGGAAAAAAAGCGTTTTGGTATGAATAAAAAATGCATAAAACTTATGTATGCATGCATGAATACAAGATAGACAAGTGTGGCGGTGGTGGTGGTGGTGGGCATAACGAAACGACGAAGAAGACGAAAAGGAGGAAACATCACGACGACAACGATGATACGCGATAGCGATGTTGGTCGTAGCGTATTGGCATATATAGTACTACTTCTTCTACTACTCTTCCTCCCATGAAACTAAAGTGGTGGTATTATAGACGTTGTGCATGGTGAATAGAATGCTGCTGGTATGGTATGTAAATGTAAACCAAGTACAAGTTGCGGTGGTGGTGGAACGAATCGTGTTTTTTATTAGCGTATGATATATATGCAAATTGCGCATGCAAAGAAGAAAGTTTTCAGTGTGTGCGGTATGGGTTTTTATGGCTTCTCTCTCTCTCGCTCGCTCTCTGCGCTTTTCTTTCGTTTTCCCCTTTCATTCGTTCTTCTTCACAAGCTTGTTGGGTGAGTTGAGTAGTAGTGAGTAGTACTGTAACAAGGAAGGAGGGTGTATGTGTGTGTGTGTGTGTAAGTTTGTATTGTATTTTTTTGTCTTCTATTGTATATTGCGTGAATCCATGAATATTATTAAAGTGTCTTGCATTTTACACATGAATACTTTACGTGCTTATTTATACGCCTCTCCTATAACCAATGGAGTGTGCCAGCTTTAGTATTGTTTTAGGCGTATTTTTTTTTAAAGGATACGCTTGCATGAGCTATTTTCGTACAAAAATGAATAAAAAAGCAGCAGTACTATCAGAAATCATGGAGGAGGAGGAGTTTCAACCACGCACACATTTATTTTGTATATTTTTTTAAAGGTTTAAGTTGTACCATATATCTGCGTATTGTGGAAATCACTTTTAGTAAATTGGGATATATTGCCTTGAATTGGAATGAAATAATGCATTATGTTTATTTTTTTGTTATTTAACATTTTTTTCAATTTAGGAGAAAGCGAGCAAGTAAAGCTGCATGCGGAACTTTTTTTTCCCCCGATACACTTACTTTTGTTAACCAAAAAGTTAGTATACATAATATAATGTTATGTATTTCTTTTTTTTGCTATTGATTATTTACGATAAAAGATAAATAGCAAAATGACCATAATCCATGCAATATTCACTCACTCACAACATCCTTCAATGTTTAATGCAACAACTTGAATATGTATTTAATAATAATAACATATTGTGTGGCATATTTTGTGTGTGTGTCCTTTATTAAGTGAATGACTGGGAATCCACTTTTATGTTGGTTTGTCACGCGATTAAGATATTTTTTTCCCTCTCATTTTTTGGCCAACAACCTTCTTTTGAATTCAAAAGAATTAGTTTTTATTACAAACCCACTTTAGTTAGGTAGGTAGGGTTGAACAATATTATATTATGTTTGTTACATCAAAACACACGTATACCATAAATGTACAAGGTATAAAAATGTATTTTGTTTTTTTGAGCAGTATGAACTTTATGTTATTATGGAATATTTTTACTTTTTATTCCATAACGAAAATTTGATGATACACCTTTCGTTCCAAGATAACCATACGCTATTCAAATATTTTTGTGTGATTGGTAGATTATGAAAAAATATATACCTACACCACATATACTTTAAAACAACATCATTGTGCATTAGGTATGTTATATATTATGATTATTATTTAATCTCCAAATGCATGTAGATTTCACATTTATTCATGACATGATTTATAATTTTCATACCAGAAAAATATAATTTACAAAAAAAAATATTATTACTTATTCTCTTCTTATACACACTTCTTTTTTCATTATCATTATTATTATTAATATTCTTTTTTTCTTTTCCTTTGTGTATAATATGAGCTCTTGGTTTTTATTCAGGTGTACACATATATATATATGCACGTATATAATATGTAAACATTTATTAGAGTTATATGTTGTTACATTGTACCTACGTAGATCCCCATTATCACACCAAGAAAAATCCAATTACGTCGAAAAAACTTCGAAAGCCAATATTTTATCTGCAGAATTCGTAATGGACATGACACCTACTGTCATGAGATGAGAAAGAATACAAAATGTGATCATAAAAACAGGACAACAGACAGAGAAGAGCAAACTACTCACACACACACACAGGCACGGGCAAACTTTTGACTTGAGTCATGCAAGAATTGTTCGTATTTTTTTCTTCTGTTTGTGTGACCTCCTATTTTCTTACTTATCTAATATTATTATTCGTATACATACATACATATTTTTACATTTATTTGTATGATGATGGGATGATGATGATGATATTCTCAAAAAACTTATCTGTGTAGGAGTATCATATGCGCGTGCATGTCATTTATTTTGTAGGGTAAGTAAATAGGCATAAGTTGTTATTTTCGTGGTGGTGATGGTGGTGTGGTTATTAATGAACTTGCTTAGTCATTCCTCTCTTTTTTCTGTCACGTCGTATCATTTACACCTCTTCTCTCTCTCTCTCTCTCTCTCTCTCTAGTTAACAAGATTTGTGTATGTGTTTGTGTAAATTGAAAATTTTAAATTACAAATCGGATTAAGTTATTAATTTGTTTGTTGAAAAGGCTTGTAATCAGTCAGTGGCTAGATGTATGTATACAAATATATAACATGGAATCTTTCATGTGTACTTTGTATTATAAATAATCTTACAACAAAAAGATGACGTAAAGGATCACTGCGAGAATAAAAATACAATTGCTGGGGTAATAATATATCCAATTGTACTTTGTATATTCAATGCATAAAATTGAAACAAAAACCAAAATAAATACATAATTCCTTCATCTTCTTCTTTTATAAATAAATTCTTGGTTTGGGTTATTGTGCTACTTTGGCATTCAAATTTCAATTCCTGTGAAGATTACACATAAAAGTTGTTACATGATAACCATTTTATACCCATTATATATCCATCCCTACATACATCTTCAACAAAAAAAACAGAAAGATTATTATAATTTTATTCCGATGTAATTGTATATTCAACCATTTTTCTGTGTGATTTTCTTCTCAGCTTGTCTCTTTCCATAACAGTTCTTTAAAGTTGTTATGCATAATGTATTTTATTATTAGATATGTATCCCTGCCCCCTGCTCCATTATGTATTATAAATAGCTATACACAAGCCAGCCAGGTTGAAGTTAAGATGTAAAAAATATTTATATATCCACATCCCAACATCATTATTAACCTTAATCAAAATGCCAAGCATAACATTATTTCATTTTTTAATTCATAGTCGCTTAACTGCACACTACAGTTTTCTTGCTTGGCTAATGAATAGTAATAAGTAGCTATTATATATGTATATATATGTTGTTGATACATGCGAAAAGGATAAAAAAATACAAATAATAATAATATGTACTTAGAACACTGCTTGTGCTTACAGAACGGAAGTACAAACCTGCCATCCCCATCATCACCACTGCTGCCACCAACGCCACCACAATATATATATTATACGTATCATTTATTAATGACAGTCAAATTATATAAAACGGAGAAAAAAATGATGGATGGTTAAGTATTTATTTTAAAGTATGTGTATTTGCATACAACGACTTTTTTCACAGACGAATGATGAATGCATTGAGTAAACTCACTTTGCCAGCTGCTTTCTTGGCATTTTTTTTATCATGGAAGAGTGACCACCACCGAGAGAGAAGAGAAGTGGCAATATCTTCAAGTTAACAAGTAGTACTATAAGTACTTTACTTGCTACCTTGTCTTGAGAACAGAAGAAGAAGAAGAGAGAAAAAAATAGTAAAACAATTGCGTCTGCCTTGTGGCTTTTTAGTGAAACGTACGTGTTTGTGTGTACAAATAAAGAATATGTATAAGCAAATCAAAAAATCTGGATCATTTTTACTTTGTGTACGTGCTCTTTGCTCTCTGGCTGGTGGCCATCATATCATCATAGTAAAGTAGAAGCATGTAGAAGTAAATGAAAGTGAGTTGGAGATTTTTTTGTATCTATGCATCTTATCATCTCGTATTATGGCTATTTTTTTCGTTTACTTGTTATCTGCCATTGCCTTTGATTCAATTTAGCGACTTGTGCAATGCCCACGTAATATCAAAATTATGCATACCTACCTATACATGCATAAATAAAACAGGTATAATATTGAACATAAACCGTTTACAACTAAATACATTGTCATCTGTAATTAGTATTTTTTTAAATGGTCGTTTAAATTTACTCGTAGTCCTTTGATAAATCTTTTCTAACCTTAGCGCCGCCATAATTATACAAACAAATCTAGGAATTCTAAATCGTAGTAGATTCCTGCAATACCTGAATATTTTGTAATTATTATTGAGGTATATACTGCGAAAGCTGAAAGAATTAAAATTTAAAATATATTTTTGATGGCGAAGGATGGAGAGACAGACACCATTTTTTACAGACACTCTCTAAAACATCGTTAAACCATTCAAATAGCTTTGCTCGCATTTAATAATCTATATGGCAAACAGAATCATAAATACTTATGGTGCGCATGCATTCCCTCTATATCATTATCATTTCTTCAGGTAATTTTTGTTGGAAGGTGAACATAAATTCAAAATCTCATTAACATTTGGACACCACCTCCTCCACCACCACCACCACACAAGAGTCAGCAGAAGCTATATATTTAAAAGAAGAGCAGCAAAGAACAATATATATGTGAAACATATCAAGATGGATTGACCCAGAGAACAACAGCACCAGTAGTAGTAGTAGTGGTAGTTACAGCTATCATCGAAACATCTTATTTATGAGCTCTTATCTACAATGTACGTACATGCGACTCATGCTTTTTCATACTATACGACCAGAAAAACCAACTCAGCTCACTCTTTTTATTCGCCTTCATTTCTTCTAACATCTTTTTTCTGTGTACTTGAATTACAACTATATACTTTGGTAAAGTGTAAGTACATCCATATAAATATCACGGATAACTTTT
>JAHZNC010001878.1:0-39890 GCA_027744095.1 Zhuqinia jingwanae | reverse complement strand
CCGGAAATATCTGATGGTACGGGGGTTCCAGGACATCTTACTACTTCATTTACATCTCATAATTCTTCATCCATCCCGCGCAATCCCAACCATCATACATCTACACTTAACAAGGGAGCCTGAATTTTAAATTGATTTTTTACTCGATGTCCCTTTGTGACGACAACACCCCCCTCTCTCTCTATCTCTCTCTCTCAAAAAAGTCTCATAAGCAGACATGGAGTCATTTTAAAAATTGTCAAGGGTTTATACACAGAGTATAAGTATACATTCTTGAAATAAACCGCTCTACATCACATAATAACTTCATGAGGGAAGGAACTGTGACATATTTTACAAGGACTTGTCTTGAAAAATATATGCCAGTAGGCAGCGGAAATTATTTATGTCAACATTATCGCATTATAACATCCATTTACGAGAAAAAAGTAGAATAAAACGAAATAGTTACTCCGTCTTCCAAACAACTGGTTGATGATGATGATGACGTTCGTGACATCCCTATTTTCTACAAAATTCACTTTTGGAGTTGAGTGGATGAAACATGGAAGTTTCCATTAGGTGGAATCAGCTTCCTCCATTATTATTCTGTCTTGATGCAATTGTGAACTTTAGAAACTCACACCTTCAAAGGTTCAGTTCCTTCAACTTCCTTTTCATATGGTGTATGGAGGACAAGATGATATGGTAGGACATTGTTTTGTATTAATAAATATATAATTTTATTCGCAGCGAGCGCACAATAATTAAAATGGACTTGTCAACATCAGCAACAAAACACAAGGGAAAAGTAGTAGTTGGTTTTTTTTGTTAAGCTCCCACTTGGGTATGTAGACAGACGTAAACACTCAGGCCACAAATGATTAATATGAGTAGGACTGGCTGAGCACCCCAAGCAAAGTNTTAAGCTCCCACTTGGGTATGTAGACAGACGTAAACACTCAGGCCACAAATGATTAATATGAGTAGGACTGGCTGAGCACCCCAAGCAAAGTTACAAAAATCGGCAAATTCACATTTTGGAGAACGCATATAAATAAGTAAATAACTTCATTTTTGGTTTCTATATTTTTTTCATTTAAAACTTGAGCGAGAAACCTAAACATTTCCAAATTAATAGCGTATCTATCAAACAGAATGAGAAGTAACGAGTTTTTTTCTCCACTTTAATTATTAACGCTCTTACTTTTTCATCATCCTTAAAGAGGATAAACCATTTTACTAATTCATTAACATGAACCATGAGCGTATGAAATCGACCTCTCATCTCGGTTTTATATAAGTATTATGCATTTTATTAGAATATATGTAGATGGATATGCAACATAAGGATGATAAATCATTTTACTAATTCATTAACATGAACCATGAGCGTATGAAATCGACCTCTCATCTCGGTTTTATATAAGTATTATGCATTTTATTAGAATATATGTAGATGGATATGCAACATAAGGAAATACTAATAGTTGCCGCTACAATGAGCTATAAGTCTATTCTTTCTTTGCTACCTTTTCTCCCAAGTTGCTGATCATGTGTCTCGTTCTTCTAGTAAGCGCAAGCGTTCATGCTGTGGCAAATCACGCTCTTCTAATTAATTAAATTCACTAGGCACTATACTATCAATAAAGGCAGAGAGGAGGAAATTAACTGGGATGAATTAAATAGCAAAAGATTGAACAAACTTCAAGATAGCATTTCAAGTTTCATTTGATCCTCAACTTTTTTTTGTAGCGACAGCAAAAAAAAACTGGAGTAGTAGAAGAAGAAGTGGAATGAAAAGGAGGAAACTTTGTTTGAGTATCGGTTTCGCTGTCATGTCTCAAAGTTCCCAATAATGTTGTGGTCTCTATAATATCTGCTCGTATATAGCATACTTTTTTTGCAAATTGAAAGCAGAGAGGGATATACCTACGCGTCTTTTTAATCACTGCCTCTATAATAAAAGAAACTCTCAAACAAAAGGTAAATCTCTGTTGTGCGTTTTGTAATACTATGAGCCTGCTGAACAAAAAATATACATACAAAGCTGAGTAGTTGAAGCTCTTTCCGCTAATAAATTGTACAGCTACTCTGCTAATATAACTCATGAATTGAGGATAAGTATTTACCCACCCAAGTCACTTGGGTACAAAGACTTTGGAAAGTAATATTAATTTATTTTCTCAGTACACAACTGTGTCTTCTTTACGATTTAATTACATATAAAATGAAGTTAAATTCGTATTATATAGATGTAGCTTGGAATATTGCTTCCTTAATACGCCAACAAGAAGCTGGTCGTGGGAGGATTAATCGCGGAGCAGAGCACTGCTAAATAATAAACTAGAGCCAACTTGAGAGTAAATGCTAAGGTTTCCAACCAAAGACGCTGCTGCATACAAAAGCATTAAAAAAATGGTTGCATGTGCATACATGGTTATGTCATAAGGGAGCACTTATCCGAATGGGAAATTTAGTTAGTGCTCTGCTCATAACACACACCACTTATACTTGCCTTAGTGCCGTATATTAGAGAAGGACTTGATTTTTGTTATTATTACTTTTTTGAGAGAAAAGAAATGGGAACTGTGGCAGTGTGTGTTGAATTCAATGTATGTTGTAGTTGTAAAAGTAAAGTAATACAAATTTCATTCCATTCATCTCACCATCCATCCCTTGCCTTTTTTTCGCACAGTCAATTTTGAGCATTCAATTTCATCATTTATATGCATCATCATACATGGTGGGGATGATGGTGAGAGAGAGACTACAAGAAACTAATATTCTTTTCGCCTTCCGCTTCATTTTCAATTTTTCTTCGCCTTCTCCTTTATTTTGCATTTCCTCTACTCCGGCCTGTCGGCACAATCATAAATTTTGATGAATCATCAATTGTACAATTCTTATTATATTTTGAAATCTAGACCAGTTCTTTCATTCTAGTTTAGTTTCTCCATGAAATAGAAACATACCTATTTATTCAATTTTCCACACGCCTTGTATAATCAAAGTGAACAATATTTTATCTCTGTAAGAAAAAAATGAAGAATCGTTTAAGACAATCGGAGGGCTCATTGTAGAAGATAGACACAAAAGCAATTTGTGAATTAATTTGTAAGTCCCATGTGTTTCCTCCGCGAATTTTGACCGGGTGTCTCTTGTAATAGCAATCTTCCGGTGGTGCTCCAAACTTAGTTAAGAGGAAACTGAGCTTAGTTGCTACCATGAGTGCTCAGCAGAAGAGCAGCAGTTACTTTCCCTTCCTCACTGACTAAACCGATTCTCGACGTGTGAGCCATAGCACAGGCAGGGATCCCTTTTCAGTTTCACGTAAAATCGATCAGACCCTCTCGCCTGCCTGGAAAATCTTATGGGTTTCATCTTCTTTGGTAAAAGTAGCTTTTACTAGAGAAAATTCATCGTCATCATCATCCTGTTTTGTAGAGGAAGGAATCAGTTTTGCAAAAAAAAGAAAGAAAGCTAGTAGTGGGGTTCAAACTTTGCGAGACCGAGATCACGTAGTCTTCTCCTCTCTCTTTTGCATGCATGTGATATTTTGATGAAATTAATTTTGAGCAACACTTTTACATTTTACATCTTTGTGTTTGTAGTACGCAAAATAGTTGGTTAGTAATAGTAGCGGTATATAATAATAATAATAATAATAAAGGCAAGTAAACTTTTGCTAAAGTTTTGCCAACTCAATTGGGCATATAAGAAAATCAAATCACTTTTGAGGATGAGAAAGAGAGAGAGGCCTTTGCTGTTGAACAAAGTACTCTGGATCATAGCAAGTGGCAAGTTGTAAGGTTGAAGGTATACGTACATGTTTCGTCGTCACATCGCTGGTCTGCTGTTTATTACCTTCCACATATACGCACGAGGATATACGTATTTTTTAAATGCCGCATCGATAAATCTTGGATTTTTTTGTATTATTATTTTTAATAATAGCGAAAAAATGGTATTATAATAGTTTTAAAGGTTAACAAAATATAAATAAAACCATAAAAAAGTGGAATGATGGTGAAAGATTATGCATCTTTTTACATTACCATTATCTGTGTTCCATGATCTTAACACGGGATATCAAGCTTGTTGTGTTTGAGGTTTTAAGCTATTTTTGGAACTCCCTGTTATTCAGGTGGGGTGGTGGTAGGAGTGGGATTATTACTACTACTAGTACATGTTTAAAAACCAATATAACTTTCATCATCTTGGAATTTTTTTTTTCAATACTGAATAGGTAAAAGGGTTTTCGCAGAATCCCATGTAAAAATAATAATAAATTTTTAAAACTGTATTGTGTAAATACCAAGACATACTTATACTTCAAAGAAAGGAATTTTTTATTTTCGTGGAATTTATTTTCTTGGAAGAACGTCCGACGTCAAATCCAAATAAGCTCGTGTGTACGTGCGTACTGTACAACAACACACTAAAAAGTTACAAACGTACCCCTAACCAGCGGAACTATATTGTCAAGTCTTCGACCACCTTGACCATCATTTTATTTCAAACAGCTATTGGAACAATACTTGACTAATAATAACACAAATGACGTCCAACTCCGACCAGCAACATCGAAGTGTCAGCTTTGAAGAGTCCATCGAAGAGGATGAAGAGTTGGACTTGCAAGATTTATTTCAAGTAAGATTTCACATAGTCAAAGAAAAACTGTACAGAGTGAAAAATAAGAAAACTTTGTTTTTTTTTGTATAATCGGAACAAAGAGATTTTAACATTTTTGCTTGCTCTTCTATATTTATCTCTCACTACACTACTCTTTACTTACCCCAACTACAGTAACTACCGCTTATGCCAATATCCTTTTGCGATTGAATTATTAAATTGCACATTGCAAGTGTTTGACAATATTGATAATGATGATAAAACTAACAGCATTGAATTGCATTACATAAAAATTGCATTGCTATTATCAGTCGTCTATCTTCTCTCTTTCAATGTAACATTAATGCAATAGTAATAATACTCATTTTGGCAAAAAAAAACGCTCTCGGAAATTGAAGTGTGTGCTTAAAAAAATACCATTATTATTATAACAGCTTGTAGTTTGTTTGCTTCCCCATGTTATTTATACGACCATCATAAGACACATTTGATTTGGAGTACTTTTTTTCATTTGGGCTTTTTTCATGTTGTTGTTTTGATTTGATCTTGATTAGAATGTAAAATAAAACATAACTCATCTGTTCTTCTCTGATTTCATCTTTGTTCTTGTTTTTTTTTAAAATATTTCTTTTATGATAAGCGTTTAATAAGTTTATAACAGAAATTATATTTGTAAATACGTGAATAGAATAATGCATTTTTTTGTCTAATGATGGATCACATTGAACCAACTTGATATTAGAATAATAATAACATGATGTAGGTATATGCATACCTATATCAGTATATCCGAGATAAACATACAATATTAAAGTCATCTTTCAGCATCTTTAACAACAATGCTGACAAATTTCTCATTTTTTTCACTCTCTACTTTTGTATGCATCTGTCTGTGAGGTTCATACATTTACGTATTGAATTTTATCAATGTTCATTATTCATTTCCTTCCATTTCATTGCTTAGAGTGATTTTCAAATGCGACTTTGTCGTATAAAATGAAATTGATAGAATACTTGAAAATCTGTAAAAAGAATGTAGTAGTAATAATAATAATATAAATAAAATTGGGGATAACAATTTTTCAATATCATCCTTTTTCATCTTTGAGTGCGGCAAAAGTCGCAAAAAAAATATTTGCCCGGTCTTCTTATCCCCAAATCTCAGCTCATCAATTTTCTTGGAAGGAATGTTAACCGTTTTATTAAAAAAATATTTTTTTAGTTTACATTCATCAAACTACCATCCAGCTACACAGCTTTCTGTACAATTTATTTATTTTGTGGAATAGCTCTCTTGTAAGTAGGTTCGTACACATTCTTAAAACAATGCAATTCAACATCAAGAACCGCCACCATCATGATCATCGCGCTGACAGAAATGATTATTTACGAATGTGCCTCCAAAACAACTAGTGACTCCTTGACACTAAGATTCATTATTATCATTGAACTACTGGCTACTGTTATTCTTGCATAATGCATATTACAATTTACAATGATATATAGTACAGTTTCTTGCACTCTTCGTTGATAAACCTCTTAAATATTTTTGTTCGTTTATTATTATACATACATCGCCGTCGTCGTCTTTAGGAAAATATGCAATTATTCACAGATATCAGTACACACACACACACACACACACACTTGTTTTTCCACTTACCTACTACCCAAAAGAAACAATGGCTGCGGTAAGTAGTAAATTGAGTAGTTGTTATTGTTGTATGTTATTCGATGGTGGGATATTATTGACATAGTGTCGCTCTTGTCGTGGTGGTATAGTATACACTGATCCTTATTTCTAAAATCCATCGATATAGCCTCAGGTTGGTTAGGCAATAACAGTTGAATTGATGGGTTGTTATATCATCTATCCTTGCTCCTTTACTACGACGACAATTACAATGATAAGTATAACAATAGTCATGATAATAAGATGTACATAGGTTAGAGCTAGTAGGTAGGTAGTATGTGTGGATGTTGTACATACATAAAATACATACATAAATGCATGGTTATATCACACATGCAAGAAAACGTATATATCCGTGAGGTAATTAATTATGCTGATGTATAGATTTTTCGAGTTTGCACTTTGAGAGTGCTATAGCATTATTAATGAAATAATGGGTTGGTGTCCTTGCTTTGTTTGTCGCGTTGGTGATTGTTGTTAGGAAAATATATAAAAAAAATGATAACCAGTTGTTAGTATTGTCATATGCCAAAGCTATATACCTACACACAGTCACACCACTCAAGTGTAATAACTTGTGTTCCCTTCTTCACAAAAAAAAGTAGTAGTAGTAGAGATGAAGAGACAGGGATATTTTGTCGTTCTAGTTGTTAATCTATGGATAAAAAAATAAAAAGCGAAATGTAAATTTGCAATAAGAAGTGGTAAAAAATTGTGACTGTTGATTAAAGTGACGAATGGAATGACCCTAGTCATAAAATCCAAAACAAGTGGCGCGTAGTAGTATATTGTACTGTGTGTGCTGTTATGCCATCATTTTATTTCATGGTCACACAAATAAAGAGAAACGTACGCAAAGTACTACAATATGAACGACGGTTGGGTTGATTGCTCCTGTAAGTCGTAATTTAGAACAATAAAAGATGTGTATTGATTTGGAAAAGTACCGTCACATAAAAAAAAATATATATATATCATTTTGCAGCGTATAGCAGGGATATTTTAGGGTTTGTAGAAAGAATAGTTTCTAAAAAAAATGTATATGTATATTATGGTCAGATGACAAATGTAAAATGGATGTAAAGATTATAACGGAAATAGTCATCGTATTGCGTTTACTCTTACGGGAAGGTAATAAAATACCAGGGAGGAACAATAAAATGCAGGTTGTGTCCTCCTGGTTTTTGATGGGCGTGGAAAAAAACACTGATGTTAATAAGTCAGCAGGAAAAAATCATTTGAGAAGTTGAGAGCACATTGTCAGTCAGGGAAAGATGCTAATATTAGCCCCCCATAAATGGCGTAGTTTTTACGTGTCGTTAGTTATAGCACAGTATATGCAAAATTCAAGCTGCATAATAAAAATAAGAACCTCAAGTTAATAAGGAATACATTATTGTAACTTTGCGGAGAAATGGTGGAACGGGATTTCCCATCATTTCATCATTGCTGCTGACGAAACTAGCTCTACGTTCAAATTTGCAATTTAAATAGATGGAAAAATTTCTTTTTTGGGAGAAATGACAGATGGTGCCCACAAATTTGTGGTGGATGGGGGAGCCCCACAAACGTGCTATCAGAGAGCTGAAATCAGCGCATTTGGCGCTCATATTGACGTCTTCCCGTACCTGAATGTTTAAAGGGTTTTTACATGTACAAACATGCCTAATAACTCGGGCACATGTTATTTTATGTTGCATTGTGAAATCTTTTTATGAAGTTTAAAAAAAGTCTTAAATTTTTTATTACTCTTTTAACTAAAGTGAAATTAGCTATGTAAAATGATTGGAAATGCGTTTCGCACGTACGTAATCTCACAATAAGTTTTATTGCGATGCCAGTTTATATTTTTAGTAAAGTGTCTTTATGAAGGAGCATTTAAAGGAATGAATGATGTTATTATTATAAGTTTGCAATAATTTGTGTGCCAGAAAATAATAAATGAGAAATCGTCGTGGCCAAAGCGTTTATTATCGTGATGGTGGTGGTACATGAATGTGAGATGGAAAGTCTTGTGAATGCACACATTTAATAGGTAACTGTTTGTATGTTGTGTCTGTGTCACACAACTTGTGTGTGGTGCGTGGTTGTTCTCTGGGTGCATAAGCCGGTGGCGGGTAGGTAGGTATTTATTTACATTTCGCCATATCATCATCATATGCCCAGTGTAGAGCACAGCTTTATCGTTGGGCTGCTGCATGAAGAGATGACAGGATACAAGCAGCTATGAATTCAATTAATTTTTTATAGAATGACGGCAAACTATTTTTATTAGTCAAATTTTATTTCATTTTTAAAATGCTTTGTCACACATGACAGTCATAAAATACCGAAAGAGGATGAATGTTTATGGTTCTCAGGTGGATACCCAAATAATTTTATAACATGACGAATAAAAGGATTAAAAATGGAAAATAGTTATAAAGGGTTGGGCGAGCCAATATACTTGCATACTTACACATTATGTATTTACATATGCTAAGGTAATTAGCACGTAAATAATATGGGCTGACTAAAAAAAACGTCATTATTGCTGCTGTGTGACTGTGACGCATATTGTATCATCATAGTCATCATCATCTCATTTTTTACAACTTTATCATTTATACCATTATTGTTGTGGGCGAGGACGTTTGCCACGAAATTGAATTTGAAGGAAAATGTCAAACAACTCTATATTGTATTTTGGTTGGTTATTGCTCTGTAATATAGTAATAGAAATAGTAATAATAATGATCCTCCATAAAGTCAAGCCAAAAGTCAGAACGAGGCTCTCATTATTGTATTTAAAGGTATGGATGACGATGATAGGCACGTCCTGTGCATTGTTCCTGTAGGTGTTAGTAAACTACTACTACTACTACGCCTTGAATATTATGCGGGTACAAAACAGATACACAATTTCCTTTGGATTTTCCTCCTCTCTGCTCGTTTGACTTGACTAGAGGCAACTTAATTCCAACAGCAGTATAGAACTGAAATCCACGCTTGTGAATTTTGCATAAAATTTATTGGCGTTATTAGCCCTTGAGATTTTAAAGTATTCTAGACACATCTCCACATCATACCATCATCATCATCATGTCAAGAGTAGCCCATCACCTTTACCAACTGTACATATTATAGTACACCTGCATAACATAATATCTACTTGCTACTACCACCACCGCCACATTATCATTGTGTGTGTGTGTGTGTGTGAGATAGAGATATAAGATATATTTTTCTCAAGAAACAAATTGAGTAACATGAATTTTTGAGATGACGATGATGGCTAATTTGATGTGAACGCTGTGCTCCTGCTGCTTCTAATTTAACAATATGAAATTGGTTGATGATGACGATGATGATGATGCGATGATGTGCAATAATAACAAGAAGACACGGACAAGAATCAGATGAATTTTTTACATCAAAGTTATTCACATTTCGGTATATACTTATTGTATATATGCACATATTTTGTGATAACAATTATCATATTCATAGTCATCATCATCATCAGCATCAACTGTATAAGTTCAAATCAGAGCACAAATTGTGTTTACCTATGTATCTACATACAGAGTTACAGAGCGATTGTTTTCATGCCATGCCGAACTCGTTGTATGACAATAGGTAGGTGTAGATACATGATACGAATATCTGGATTACATGGTTTAATCAAGTCAAAATAATCAACAGCAATATCGAGACGACGACAGGTATAATATCCTCAACTCTTTTTTGAAGGGACATGTATACTTCCAAAAATTTGCTTATTTTATAATATGCTGGCAAGTAACACCTTGCGTGGTGACTAACAATCAGTAATGTGCAAGTTGATTCATCTATGAACCAAACCATATGAAACGACAACATTTTGCGAGTGGCAATAAGAGTGCAAGGAGGATAGCGTTTTGATTTGTATAAAATTTGAAGTGGCTGTCAAAAAATTTAGTTATTGGTATACTGCGTGTGTGTGTGTGTGTGATGCGCCACCATATTGTCGTGTATAAAAGTTTGAGATTCCATTCTATGCAAATTTTGTAGCAGATTGCTGGGCGCTTTAAATGAAAAAAGTTATTGCATGACATATTATGTATATTAGCGTGACAATAAAAGTAAGGTACATGGGCATATGTACATAAATACCTACGTAATATTCCAACAATCAAATTTGAAATACCTCCGACCAACGTCACATATCTCGCATCTCACATATCACATCTTCTCGTCTCCTCGGTTTTATTCTAGACATAGCAATGTAGAACACAATAGCAGGAAAGATACCTATGTGTGTGTGTGTGTGTGTGTGTCTGAGAGTGATTTGGGATATTATGTGAGGTCTCTCAGTCTTCTGATTCTTACATTTAGTAATATTGCATTTCCTTCATTCTCCCTCTCCCTCCGTGTGTGTTGATTCTAATAGTCAACTTCAACTCGGCTAGATAGAGAGATTGAGATAATATTATGTTGTGGGAGTGGTGGTGGTGCTGCTTGTAGGTGTTCAATAATATCAAAAAACAGAGAGAATATATGGACGGAAAGAAGTTTATCATTGTTATTCTCCTGGCTGACTCCTTTTACTCAGCGTCATCGTCATTGTCCAAATGATAATAACAATAACAACAAAATACATACAGGCTTGGCTTGGCATGAATGTGCTCTGGGTAGCTAGCAGCAGCAGCAGCAGCAGCGGTACAACATCATCATCAGTCAAGTCAAGACATTCGAGGAAACAGTGTACATGTGTATCAGTGCGGAGCTAACAATATTTTTGCTGTTTGTGACGTGCAAGCAAAATATTCGCAAATTGGGGCATTGTGAGTCAACATAAAAGACAAAAAATTTGAAGGGTTTACATATTATTACATCAAAAGCAGACATTCTCATATCCGCATTTTTTATATACACCTATATGAATATATAAGCACCTTTAATTCAAATTCAACTCATACTTCATGTGTTCCATGTTTAAACTACAGATCGTGTGAAACTGCATCAGTTCCATATCAATTCTTGTCAGCGTTTCAACACTCAGCTTATTATCACGGATCCTTCTTGGTTTCCGTATTCCTGTCAATTGTCAACTTTACATTTTCATTCCTTCTCATATATCATAATTAATTAGCTGAATTTAGTTTTCCGTATGATTTTCACGTTCATCATTAGAACGCAAATACCTTATGTGCTTGCACTCGTTTTAAGCATAACTTGATTGACTATATATTGTACTTTTGCACCTTTCATTCTCGGAACTTGTTTATGATTACTTATTTCGTATCAGTGTCTCAACATTTTGTTGTGACCAAATTCCTGTACGAATTTAAATAACAGAGGTCGTCTTTCTATCAATGTTAAAATATTACATTCTCTTAAACATCATAAAAATTAACAATATACCTTTATAGTTCGAGTGTAGGTGTACGAATATTGGCAAGAATAATATAGATAGTCCATTTACTAGTCAGCGCACATAATGTACATTTCAAACGAGAGAGAGAGAGAGAGAGAGAAAAAAAAGTCAAGCGAAAGCTTCATATTTTCTTGTCTGTCATCAAACTCATACGCACGACACCACACTTTACGAATATTGGCAAGAATAATATAGATAGTCCATTTACTAGTCAGCGCACATAATGTACATTTCAAACGAGAGAGAGAGAGAGAGAAAAAAAAGTCAAGCGAAAGCTTCATATTTTCTTGTCTGTCATCAAACTCATACGCACGACACCACACTAACAATAAGATGTCCATAAAAGAAAAAGTAGGGCTAGAAAAAAAAATTGCTTGTGTACATGTCTGCCCATCTATCCATTTATATACGTTAAATGGAACATCCAAAATATGGAGCATATACTTCTTGTGTAGTTAGTAGTATGGCTTCATGCTTTTTTCTCGTTTATCATTTTCCATTTTTTTTTGTTTGCAAAAAAAAGACACAAAGTAGAAGAGGAAGAGAGGTTAGCGCATAAAAGAATTTAATGAAAGGGAGACTTTAGTCGGCTTCCATGGATGATGTGTGTGTGTGCTTTGTGCTGTTGTGTGTTGTGTCCTTGTCCTAATGACACTGCACATAATATTCGCATATTCTCCACCAGCCTGAAACAAATGAATGGAGAATAAGCTACATCAGAACGCGAGGAGGAGCTCTCCTGATTTTTTTAAACTTCTTTTCTTTTGTATACATATTTTTTATTTACATTTCGAGCATGATTTTTTTTGAGAACAAGTGAAATAGAAACATGGAAAAGGAACGTGTACAAGTGTATATAATCCTTTAAATTTCCCTTCCGTTCTTAGCATATCTTTTCTTTTTTGAAAACAATAATATCCTACACTTTCTGCTAGTATCTCCCCTAAAAGTGAAACAAACAAACAAATTTTAAATAAAAAAAGAAGCCTGATTTGCATTTGTTTGTTTATATGTAGGTATGTATGTCTGTATTCATTTCGAACTGCGCACACATGTGGCTTTTTGATAAATGGCTCGCTCTCTGTCTGAAGAAGACTACAAGGCTATTAGGAAGGAAACGAGCAAAATTTTTTTACATATAAACCACACAATCGATTTTCCAAGCAGAAAAAAAGTAGCGAAAAATAAACACAAGACCGATAGACAAAGGTTCACACTCCAATTCTCTTCTCATCCTTTGACATTGTCCTGCAACATCCAAACGATATATGGAGAATACAAAAATAGTAGATTTTTTTTATAGTGGACAGACAGTAGTGGCATTTGGCATTATATAGCGGTACGCAAAAGGGGTAGGTTCATTTTTGTAGGAAATGGAGATTGCGTATCTGCTGGATGCATGGATGGTGAGAAATAGGAGGTGAGGTGAAGAGGTGGCGGTGGTGTTAATAGACTCAAATAGCAGGATTCCCTTTCGTGGGAAGTCCCGTAGATTTTTTTTATACAACGTGCAAGGTAAAAAAAAGAAAGATAAAGAGTGTGTCTCGCTCTCTTTGGCTTGGTTGCAAAAACCTGCACATAATATCTTTTTTAATGGAACAGCATCATCATCATCATCATTCACCCAGTTCACCAGCTATTTCACACACAGATGTGCAGGTGGTTTAGTTAAAGGACTCGTGTGAACTTTTTATATTTTTTTTTATCTATCGCAATCCTTTTAGCGTCAGTCTAGAGGTGCTTGAAATTTGAGAGTTAAAGAGGTAGTAGGTAGGTTCACATGCTCAAATGTGTCCATGAAGAAGATACCGTTACAACGTATGCATATTATCTTCTTTTTTTAATTTCCAAAGCAAGCCAAGTTAGTTAGCTATATGGTTATTATCTTTAAAATAAAAAGTATAACAATAAAATTGACTAATCAAACAAAAACCAAAAAAAGCATTATAATTAGCCTTGTTATTATTACTATTATTGTTTTTTTTTTAAATAGTTGTTGCTATAAATGGAACATGTGTGTGTGTGTGTACTTGAATGATATTTTATTTCCGCTGTAGATTTTTATATGGTTCACCAACAACAACTCTTATTGCAAATTGTGGTATTGAGGCGTTGATTGTGGTACTGCTGCTTGCTGCAGTAGTAAACCAACATTTTCAATCATATGATTATAAATCAATGCCAATTTAATAATATAAGTAATAATTTGAAGAACTTCACTGTGCTGCTGTGTTGATTGATATAAAAGACACAGAGAGACACGTTGTTTTGTTATTTGTAGAGCTCATCTTCTTCCTTAAAGATATCTTTGATGATGAAAGCTATAAATAATATGATCGAAATTTTCGTTCTCTGAAGCTCATTATCATTTTGACGGGTGTGATCCAAAAACTAGCTACTATAAATATATATTCATTTATCACAATTCATGAACCAACCTTTTTTTTTAAATATATATTTATAGTTGTTGTTATCTTTTTGTAGTGCAATGATATGAAAGAAGAGAAGCAAAAAAAATTGAAATCGAACTTAAACTTATTGCACTCTTCCTTTATATCGCACTGTAAAAAGAACTGTTTATATAATATGTACTCCTAAAAATTATTTGAATGGTTGACACCTGACGGCTATTAGTTTTACCCCAAGCTGAGTGTGAGTTAAAAAAAAATCTTTTTATTGTGTTCTTTTCTCAGAGAGATTTATTAACTGCATCATCATCATCATCCTCATCATCTATTTTCTTCTTCGCACCAGAGAATCACGTCGACTGATTGTGAGTAACTGCTTGGTTGTCGAATGGGCTTGCTCGATTGTACGCTTAAGATCCGAAACTCGAAACAAATAACTCTTTTTTTTGAATCCATCTGCAATTTTTTTTATGGATGTACATCTATATATATTGCCGTGTGTATAGTGGTTTCCTGTGATGTGTGCGATTCTTACCGACTGACTCTCTTAAAAAAAATATACATAACATTTAAATAAAATGATACTACCTCTACTACTGCTACTACTGTAATTGTTATCATCATCGTGATCCGTCTTGTCTCTTCTGACATTATTATTGTTGTTATTATTACGCCAAAAAAAGAAGAAGGAAACTGTGCGCCGTGTGGTTTTTTTTATTGTGTTAATCTTGGCCCTCCATCTTCACCTCCTACAGTAAAATAAAACATTTCCGTTTCGCTTTCATAATCGTTTCGTGTTGCATGTGCTTTTGCTGTTGTTGTTGTTATTATTATTATGTATGAAATGTTCCATGATACTTACAAAACTATAACTGCCTCCTCCGTGTGCAGCTTGTGTTACAATAAAAATTAATACCGCGAAAAAATAATAACAATACATGTGAAGAAAAGAACTATTACTAGGACTTGCAAAGGAAATTGTTCCTTCGAACACTGTTCATGTTTTTATTGATGTCATCATAAATAATAGCGTATAAAAACAAAAACGAATAACTTTTTGAACATCATCAAAAGATCATCATGCATGCCAACCGCTCAAAAATAGGGACCAGTCCCTTGGTCTCGGCCAGTGCAAACCCATCGCAACTTTCTTCTGAGGTAACAATACTTTTTATACAAGTGACAATTCTTGCCTAGTGCTATGTAGTAAAATGCTATAGTAGATCATGCGTCAAAAATAACGCCTTTTTCATTCATTGTAATCTTCAATCAAAGTAGTATTGCCTATTGTCAAATATGTACATATATACATACCTACACAGCTTTTGCATTTGTTTATTTATTTTTTTGCTTTGCTCTTGTAAATGGCGCCTTAAATACAAAACACCAAAATTAATTAATGCGACGATGTACTTACGCGCTTTGTGATGTTGTGGATCTTCAGTTGCTGCATAATAATAACCGTGTGTGTTCTTATCTACCTATTTGTGTCATGTTCTAAGCATTCTTGTTCATCATAATTATCATCATCCTGGCCATCTCAGGAAAATTGTAAGATTTTTGGCATCCTAATTTTGCAAGTTTCCGAAACCAATAGCAATGTAGAAAAGAGGGACAACTCTGTGTCATTTCCACACGGGATTGGATTCGGGAAATCATATTGAAAGAGACTCAATTTTCTCTGAAGCCATAAAATGTATATTACAAAGATTGTTTATACTTGTAGTACTAGAATCGAACCATACCAAAAGTACAAAACATCAAAACAGATACCTTTACTTTGAAGAATCTGAAACATTGTAAGAAAAATTTGAGATTGGAGTAGTGTATAAAATAATTTGTGTGAAGAGAGAAAGAATGTGTGTGTGTGTGTGTTTGTGAAAAATAAAGAGAGGATGAAGAAAACTCAATTTCAGAACAGTTGATAGTTTGCGGCAAAAAAAAATGTAGAGGATCGTACTCCTCAGACCAACCCCAGCAGCTCAGGATGTTTTGATTCGTGTCCAAGTCCATTGTCAGCTTAATAGAATTATTTTTTTATCACACAAAAATATGATGAAATTTTCCTAGCAATTTTTTTTTTTCTGAAGCAAACAAGATAGTTGTAGTAGTCCTTTCCTTCATGTCTCTCTAGTAAAAAACAAGAAGACAAGTGGTAGTGTGTAGAGTGTAGAGTGACGGTTTTGTACCTTGTACTATTGACTATGTGTATGTGTTTGGAACATGTCACATCATGCTTTGCATTCTTTGGTTTATTTACTCGCCAAGTGTAAGAATTTAATTTGCTTTAGTCCATTTAGTACGGCTTGTGGCACCGTGGCACACTCGTGTGCAATGTTGTTGTCGCACACAAAATGAACAATAGCAAGCATGTTATTTTTTTTTCTCTTTCTGTTTGTGGTGAAATGTTAGTAGGTATATAAGAGTATGTATGTAATCTTAAAAGGTAGTGGTTTCCGGTTTGCTGATCCTCCAGAGAGGAACCATGTCCCACATCCATTTGCGCATAGCACTTTGGAGGTTTGCAACTTGCTAGGGCTCAGTTTCAGTAATACCCCTAGTTTTCCTCTTCTCTATCTTTTCCACCCACAAACAAAGAAACAAACCATCATGATAATGTGTATTGAGCTATCAAGTAGCTACACCATGTGGAAGGCTGTATTTTTATAGATGCATGAAAACTGCTGTTTCGAACAAATAAAAAGGTTGACAATTTTTTTTATACCCCGCGTGTTAAAAGTAGAATATGATAATCCAATCCACGTGTCAAAATTATTTTGTCTTGACCGGCAGTGACATTTAAGAACAGGAAAAAAGGTACACATTTTCACAGCTTCACACACGAAAGTTATAATAGGTATATTATTATTGCTCAGATTATCACTGCAAACCAAGTTGTTAAAATGAAGCCGCTCGCTGCTATTTACTTTTTTTTTTTACTGCTTTCTCTCAACAACAACAACAACTACTACTACAAGAAGAATAGTGATTTAGCTAGTAATATAGGTTTAATGAGTATCCGGCTGTGCACTGTTTTGGTGTAGCTTTATAAAAAAATAAGTCTCAAAGCTCACCTCTCTCCCATTCTCACTCGCAAGTTTGGGATACAGTCTCATCATTATTTTTTATTACCATTAAAAATCAATCCACATCATATCATGCCGGTTTGTCGAATTGAAAAAAATATTGGAGTAATAACTTTTATTTCATGTACCCATACCAAAATTCTACTTGTGTGCATACTAGTATTTGATATGGGTATGGGTTGAATGTTCACTTTGTTGGGAATTTATTACTACACCAACTTAAATTCTAACACTAATAGGTATTCATTTCATGCATGGGCATAATGTCAATATGATACGGTTTTCCAAGCGTAATAATAACGATGAGGACGACGACGATGATGATGATTATATTGATGACTTCATCATTCTTGCCACCTCACATTTCTTCCTTAATTCACTTCATATATATTTCCATGAGCAAGCGGAGTCAATTTGCGGTTTGGGTTTTCGGGAGATATGATAGGGATGCTTACACGACAGACAAACACGCACAAACATTGGAATAGTTACTATGAAATGAAAGAAAAGATGAATGTAAATGGAGGTGTGAAAGGAGATAATGATGATAGATAGTTGGACAGGCGTATATAGATGAGAATAATAATAGCATGAAATAAAAACTTGAAAAGTTTATGTAGGGGATATCGCTGATTGCTATAAATGATGATTTATGAGTCGCTATGTAACAAAAACTCGTTCAGTCACATTTTCTTTTCGCAAAGGTTAACAAAGTATCGAAGGGATGATGATGATGTTGATGATCAGTCAGTACCAATACCGCTATCAATTCTTCGTCGTGCAAAAATTGATGAAAATAATGCGCAAATTTAGAAAACAGGACTGATAGACAGAATGCAGCAAAAGTAATAATAAAGTGTAATAGTGTAAAGGGATCCACTTATAAAATATCACACACACACACACACACACACACATACACACACGACACAACGCTTATTCATGCTTTTAGTTTTTTTTGGTATGAAGAAGATAAATAAAAAGATTGTTTTGCGGGGCAACAGAGATCTACAGGCTCTACATTATGCAGCAGCGGTATAGTCTCAGTGGCAATGTGCCTGATCTGATATATATGTGTAGAAATGGTGTTTTTTATTATTAGTATTTTGATGCTTTTTGCCGCAATTCAAGTGTATCCGGCTTTTTTTTGCTTGGGAGAAAATGGTTAGGGGTGTGTAGACAGCGTGGAGGAAAAAAAAGTAGAGTTTAGGTAAAACAGTGAGGACATGAGAGATTATATGTTGCAAAAACACATAATGTCATTTGCTTGCACTCATGTTGTTGTTGTGGAGTTTTTACTTGCTTACTTATGCTCAGTTGAGCTTTCAAGTCCTAAAGATTGTAATGTGGGGCCGTTTTCAATTTTGGATTTTATTCCTGACTGTGGCTAGGGTGCCATCCTGCTCCCAGCCCAAGTCAACAGTCAAGTCCAGTAAAACGAAATGACTAAAAATGTGTGCCTTTATTTAACTGCGTGTGCATTGAAAAGGCAAACATTTTTTGTTATTACTTTTTTCATTTATTATTGCGTATCGATGATTTTGTAGTGGCAGTGGTTATTATCCTCCGCTCTGTTATTAGATTGTACTGATTAAAAGTTGCGGTGGAGTACATGTATAACGCTTCTGCTTATTATCTACTAAAATAATAAACCATCGTTGTAAAAAAGGTCTACGAGGTTGTACTGTCAAAAACTGCGTAATTCTTTAACTTGATAATCATCCCCTGTCCCCGGGGCACACTTTAGGACAAGGGTAATACTGGTTCCTTGGACTAATGCGTCAGACCTTTCGGATAGGGCGTCACTAAAAACCAAAGTTTCCTCCATCCCGCCCACTTAGGGTTGGAGGAAGTTGGCTGGTAAAGTCCTAGCCTTGAGGTCAACAAAACCTGAAGGATAAGAACTGAACAGCAATTACTCGTTCGAGATACTATCCCCCAAGATCTCTATACATGATTATAAAAATTTGTGACCGCTTCCGAGATAGCATGGATGTACGTACAGACAAACTCGTCAATCTTAAAAAAGGTGTATATACTTCGTAGACCTTGGTAGTGTGCTGTGTACTTGCTTAAAAATGTGGTGTAATGAAACGTGCCTGTAGAATGCTAGTAGATCGGGGGTTTTTTTGTGTGAAAAACTTAAAGCTGATTAATTTTTATTGCTGTTTTGATTGTAAATTTAAAGTGTACTAAAAGTAAATATAGGCTGGTAGACCACGCCATGCATAGTAAACTGTAGCAACGCATACAAAATAAAGTAGAAAATACTAGTGGAAAATGGGAAGGTTTTTTTTGTACATTCGTGTAAATGGTTTTTGTCACTGACTTTAATGAATAAGTAGTAATTAATTATGGGATGGTGGACAGGTCCCTGAAAGGCTGATTGCCGGTGCAGGATCAGGATTTAAGGACAGGAATCGAAGGCGTATGAGCCTTCCGGCCTCCTGTCGATATTTGGATCAAGCTGCCAAGAAAGCGCAACATCAGCAAGCACAGGATTCTAGACGTTCATCTGTTACATCTATTTGCTCCACTTCGTGTAAGATCTATTAGAGAACAGCGAGAAAATGGGTTTGAGATCGTCGTCATGCATTGCATAAATACGTTACGGTTACATTATTACTACGTGGCGTACGTGTGTGTGTGTGTCTGCGTTTGTGCATGTGCGTGGTGGTGGTTCTTCAGTTTTTGTTCTAGTAAAACTCTGTAATGTACACTTGTTATTCTTGGCCAAATATTTACGTATTTTATTGAGATTATCTCTCCGCGTTGCCGTTTGCCACAGTTGACTACTACTCCACACACAAGAGTCCACACTCCTCCAACAAGAGAGAGCTGCGTTGTTTTGTAGTGGGGCGATGTGTGCCTTCATATTTTAGGATGCCTTATTTGCTTCTGCTGCTGGTATGGCAGTTTCCTGTCATATTCCATTATGTGTAGCAATATGTCACACAACACGATCCCCTCCCCTCTCTCTTGCAGCATCCCCATATCAGTCAGACAAACGTGCTCCTCTTTTTTCCTACTTTGCATATTATTATTATTATTAAAGCGTCTACTTGTTTTCAAAGGAGACAAATGCCAGGAATATTTAAGTGGTACAAGTTTTCTTTTGCACGTTTTGCGCGTTGTGCATCAAAGAGAATTCCAAAGAATATGTTGTTGTGTATATTATGGTATGTGTCGTCGTGTCATTTTACATAAATTTATCAGTCCGCTCTACACTAAATAAAGTTAACTTATTGAGGTAGTAAATTAGTAAACGGCCAAAATTTATCTCATTCAGTAGACTCTTTTGATTTAAATCTGTCTTTGTCAATATGGTAGCGTTGCATATCATCGTATGTCGCACTTTACTTCATTTTTAAGCGAGTGAGTCACCTCGGCTGCTACATGTCGTGTACATATGTGCGTCCGTCTCTCGTTTTTTTTGGGATGATTTGAGGGCCTTGCTCAGTCTCTCCATCCCTTTTCGTCTATAATTGATATATATTTAACAAGTGCATTGCAAAAAAATGTGGAATTGACATCACCTGTGGTTTTCATATTGAACTTTTATTAAATTTTATTAACGGCATATTTAAATGTTATACTGTAATGTATTCATGCAATATTTTTTCTGCACTTTTTGACCCCGAACACAGCAGTCCTTCTCCTCCTCCTGTGTCCTGGGATCAAAAACTTGATCACCATCTGCAAAATAACGCTATTATTTTGTTTTTTTATAAGGTGGTGGTGGTCATTGTGCGAGCGCTAAAGAAGGCGCTCTGTTTTTAATATTATGCATATGCATCTCATATTAATTGGTATGTAGTAGTAGCACATTATATAGCTGTTAGGGTACCCCAGCAGTCGTCATGATCACCATCATCACAATATAATCATCGTCAGCAAGATTTATTTTGTTTGGAAGGTCAATAATTATTATAGAGTTATCTGGCGATGGACGACGACGTTTCTTGGTACTTTATTTGCCTGAAGAATAATAAAAAAAGATGTAATGATGATGATGATGATGATCTGTATCTCTGTACAATGCTTACATTCTCTATCATAAACTTATTAAATTCTCTTGGCAATAGTTTTTATCAACTCCATTCAGCAAAGGAATAGAAAAAAAATTATCACAAGCGAAATAATAAAACATTGACAAGAAACAATTACCAGATAGCCTGGTGGTAATTTTAATCAATTTGGAATAGTATAACTTTGAGATTTTTTTTTTATTTGAAGGCTTCAGTCAAAACATTAGATTGGTGTGTAGCATTTTGTTCGAGGAGGTCCCTTCATAATATCCTCTTAATATTATGAGTTGCTCCCAAAGTTAATTTTCAACCCTTTTTTGACTGTTGTCTTTCAATCAGTTTGTGTGCTTTCTTGTTTTCAAATTATGACATGATTTACCTGTGTGCTCCATCTCACATTGTCAATTATGAAATGAGAAGGATTATATAATAATAATAAGTAAAAGGATCAACAATTTATTTACAAATGCAAAGTTCATAATTTTTAATTTAAAAATAAAGATACATTGTCCCCATTAGCAAATCAAATCTCAATTGAGCTTTTTCGCTTAACTGCACTATAATTGACAATAAGTTAAATGAAAGGAATGAGAGCATATTAAAACATACATGTATTTTTTTTTTAGCTAATAGCAGGTTTTCTTATATGCATTATATTTATTATATCATATTTGTATGTAGGAATAATATTTTTAATCTGGTTATTAAATAAATCAAAAAACACTCCCTTGGAGGCATTAATAATTTGAGAGTATTCGTGACATATCAACATCATCATCATCATCATCCTTATCGTTAAAGCACAAGAACATGTGTACTAAGTTGTGTGCAAAGAATGATACAATTTCATGTTTTTGATTTAAAAAAATGGGTGGATGTGTGGACGTGGACTGTGTGGTAGTAGATTGTGGATGCCTTTATTTCAGTGTTCTCCTAATTTGATTCAGGTTGATCTGATGCTGGTAATAGCCAAAATATACCTAACAAGCTACGTGTGTATAATTTTGTTTTAATTTAATATACTATCTATTTTTCTGTAGATTTATGTACAACTATTTATGTATATGTATACTAAATACATTTTTTTTATTTAAAAATGGTCATCATGAATTATGATGGGTTTTTCACAAGTCAAAATATTTAGGTATACATTAGTAAATAAATAAATGCTGCATGTTCTTGTGTGTTTTTTGTGATTAGATTTTGTACAATATTATATTGTTGTAAGTCAGCACCAAAGCAAGTGCTCTTTGGGCATGGCTACCTTTTACAACTTGGTTCACGCACAGAGAGATAAAAACTCGTAAAACTTTTGAAAATCACATCGCCATTAATAAATCAAGAAGTGACCATTCACAGACAATTGAATTTGTCATGAATGCAATGATATATCTAGAGGTATACATGCATGTGTATATCTAGTTGACCAAGTGTTTATTCTTATATCATATACAGATATAAATAAAAAAGCTTCATATTATGTTGTTTTTTTTTGGAAGAGATGAAAAGCACTCGACTCACAAGAACTTTTTGTGACATGCACGTTTACACTACAACTGCAAAAGCCGGATTTAATATTGAAGGCGATTATTTTCTCCGAATCCATCCTTTCAACTTTTTCGCAACTCATCAGGTTTAAGTATAAGCGACTATAGAATCGCATGAAAAAATGTTGTTGTATATTGTTTGCATTGTACATTCAATACAACAAAGTAGTCTTTGATGATCGTGTTCCTTGGATGATAGGTACATGGATAGGTATTCTTCATATCATTGCATCTTCTGTCATGTAAAATGAAAGAAGAAAAAAAAGGTTTTGATAGCATTTCCTTCTCCTTCTTTGGTTCTTCTTCGCGAACTAAATGATTGCCAATTTTATGAACAATGTTTGATTTTTTTTTTTGGAATTTGGTATTACGTGATATTTGGAATGAATAGTGAAATTGCATGTGTTCCCCTCATTTTCAGCATCTTACACTGGGAGCAGCTCTGACGAGGACGATGTTAGTCCACGGGAGAAAGCACAAAAGAATAGCAAAGGTTCTAATGACTTCTGTGTCCGAAATATTGACTTGCACGCGTTTGGTCGACGTGAAATCGAAATTGCGGAACAGGGTAAGCCAAACAATCATATATGAAATAAAGAGGAAATAATATAAAAATAGGTATATATAAATATGTATGTTTTCCAGGATGCATAAAATGAAAGCGATAATGTTTTTTTTAAAGGGATAATATTATTGTGTCCGCTACTTTTATTTATTTTCCTTGTGTTATGTTTTATTTTCTAGACAAGGAAAAATATAAAACAGCATTTTATTGTTATTTGTTCACAGAAATGCCGGGAATTGTGGCTTTACGGAAACGAGCTGCTGACGATAAACCGTTGAAAGGAGCCAAAATAGTTGGTTGCACTCACATCAACGCACAAACAGCTGTAATATAGCTATAAAAAAATTGCAGCATAAAATTCCTATACAGCAGCCTTGATGGAAATTTTTCGGGTGCTAAAAAACAGAGAATAACGTGTGTGATTTATTGGTTTTCTGTTCGTAGGTCCTGATAGAGACTTTGACAGAATTGGGTGCAATGGTTCGATGGGCGGCCTGCAATATCTACTCAACCCAGGTAAGATTTATTGAGCATTTTCATCAACACAGACGTGTAGACATGCTCCAAGGAGAACGCTCTGCAGCAGTATATTTCTGCAGCGCAGTAAAATGAAGTTGGAAGTGATGGATTAAAATACTTTTTGCGTGTTTGTTTGTTCAATAGAATGAGGTTGCGGCTGCCCTGGCTGAAGCAGGTAAAATATATAAATTATATTATTATTATTATTATTGTATATATATATGTATGATAAGCATATATCATATGTAATAAAATTAATGATATTCATCAGAACATGTGGATTAGGTGAAAGGGAGATTCCAAAGGGATATAATAATTCATTTTCTCCGCTAATTTATATGTGCACTAGGTTTTCCTGTTTTCGCCTGGAGAGGGGAATCGGAGGAAGACTTTTGGTGGTGTATAGATCGGTGTGTGAACGCCGAGAACTGGCAACCCAACATGATTCTGGATGATGGGGGCGACGCTACACACTTGATGCTCAAAAAGTATCCAGCTATGTTCAAGCTTATAAAGGGTACGTTTTTAGACCATTCTACAGAAAGGTTTTCTCATATGGCTGCTGTCCTCTTTTCCTTTCACATCACCACCATCGGCAATGAAATAGCAAATCGTATTACTGACTACGTTGTGCTACTACGTACTCACAGATCATTCGTCAGCATTACAGATTAAATGGTGAACAGATGAAATTAATGCAAGTACTGACTGATCTGATATCTTATTTGTCACAAGGATGTGGGATGCGCATGCAAAAAAAACGTCTCTTAAATTCCATTACTGACACTATTACAAGCGAATAAAGTTTATTTTTATTTGTGTTATATGTTTTAAAAAAAGTCGGCAGTTGGTGATGATGATCATGATGAAGCCCTACGATAAGCTGAGTGCATCTTATTTTTTTGGCTGATCTCCAAGCAAGAAACTAGATTGTTGTAACGCTATTATGAAGTAGCCTGTTAGATGAGGTAGTATAAACCTGATAATAGTTTCGTGGAAAGCCCTCTTATACACATTTTAAGCTTCCATTTACATGATTTTTTTTATAAACTTTTAATTTTCACGCACTGGAATGTCCAAAACAAAATTCTGGCATTTCCAACCGTTTTAATTATTATGTGACTGGGATGGACGGGTATACAGGCATATCCGTGCATTCTCATATAATATATCCTTGTGGATATTTACTAAATATTTAACAGGTAATAGATTTTTTATGTTGGACCTGGACTTATTAGTTTGCAGTTATTTGTGGTAGTGTGTCTGGGGGGCTAATCCCTTTTATCATGACCCTAGTCCTCCATTTTAAATAGATGGTCAGCACAGGTGGGAGTGCATGTATACATAACTCGATTGAATAAGCTCTTTCAATGTGAGACTAGCAAGTCATATTAACAGAACCCGTATATTTAGGTTTTTTGGATGATGATGACATAAAACTAAGTAGCTTCCGCGTCGCATCTCTCCAAGTAGCACATGAACGTGCTCACGTATTAGGACCGGATAAAGACATGAGGTGATGGCGAGGCACGTTGAGAAAACTTGAGTTTAAGCATTTTTTGTATACGATGGCTTCTCAGTTTGTTGTTCTCCGTAGAAAGTATGTAAACCAATGTCGGAAATAATTATCAAATTAAGTTCATTCAATCATTGAATAGAAATTTCTTGGTCTGCTACGTGGGCGAGCCAAAGTTTTATTTTTTATGTTGGTGCTCTCTTGTAAAATGTATTTGAATATTTAGTAGGTTGACTGTAAGAACACGTGGGAAAAAAATGTGTAACTTGAATTTGTGTGTTTAATTTTACCCGTAGGAATCGTGGAAGAGAGTGTGACCGGAGTGCATCGGTTGTATCAACTATCCAAAGCTAGCAAGCTAACAGTTCCTGCTATGAATGTTAATGATTCTGTGACTAAAACCAAGTTTGACAATTTGTACAGCTGCAAAGAGTCAATTATTGACAGGTAATTGCTTTGGTGCCTATGGGCTGCACCCTTCCTCCATTTTTAACGATATATGGCGGACTACTTTGATCCAATAAATTTTTGATGTTGTTTGTTGTTTCCAATTTCTCGTCCAGTTTGAAACGGTCAACGGATGTTATGTTCGGCGGAAAGCAAGTAGTCGTGTGCGGCTACGGGGAGGTCGGCAAAGGTTGCTGTCAATCTCTTCGAGGATTGGGTTGTGTTGTTTATGTTACCGAGATTGATCCTATTTGCGCTTTGCAAGCTTGGTACGTACCATACACACAATTCTTTAAATTAATTATTAAAATGCTTTAATAAAAATTACAAGTTTGTTGGAATGATTTTCCCATTCCCCTCTTAGTATACGAATATATATAGCAATAAGATGTTTATCCATAAAAGCAGCCGCAGCCATAAAAATGCTTTTTACTACACATTTTCTTATAATAACATTTATGTCTTCTGTGCATGGCTGTAGGGAAGTTTAAGGACTCCTGAGCTGACGTGGGAAAAGGTCCGTTCCCAAGTTGATCATGTTATATGGCCGGATGCCAAGCGTATCATTCTTATTGCCGAGGGTCGGCTTATAAATTTGACTTGCTCCAGCATTCCGTCGTTTGTCGTGTCAATTACTGCAGCCACTCAGGTCCGTGATATTGTCAACATTGTTGTACTTCGCAATAATTTTGGTGATGGTATCAAAATATATTTACCTGTTTACTACTTTGTAGGCTCTTGCCCTGATTGAGCTTTTTAACGCGCCTGCCGGAAGGTACAAGGCTGATGTGTACCTGTTACCCAAAAAGATGGGTAAGTGGACGATGATGAAGTGAAAAAATAATGGTCCTTTTATAGATGCTTTTCATATAATTTCATTTTCGTTTAATATAATAATCTCCCATTTTAGATGAGTATGTGGCCAGTCTGCATTTGCCAACTTTTGACGCTCATTTAACCGAGCTGAGTGATGATCAGGCAAAATACTTGGGCCTGAGTAAGGCAGGTCCCTTCAAGCCAAACTATTACAGGTTGGTCATAAATCCTATATTACAAAATTAATTGAGTCTCACTAAAAATTAAATGATGTATACCATAAAATTCGACTCCTGACTTTACGCTTGATGAGCTCATAAAGTCTCCCTCTGATATGTGTTATTACTAGCTCAGCTAAATGGTGGCAAAGATGAGTTTAGTCTTCAACTTTGCCATTTATTTTATCTGCCAAAAGCTTTTGTAAAAGAGGAAAACATGATGGTATCAATAATTGATACATACTTCTCATATATCTCTTGTTTTCTTTAATGTCCACAGGTACTAAATGTGGTTAAGGTCATCATCATCACGCAATCTCCTGGAACATCGCCCTAAAAGCACACTTGTTTACTGGCATCAACACCCTTTTGTTGGTCAACAAAGCGTTTCAAAAAAAAAATGTTCCTCCGATAATAATAAAAAATACAAGTTGACCTGTGCGGAGGAAACTTATTACTATATAAATACATATTATATTATAACTATTATTATACACACCATCGTAGCATGAATACTACTTACAATTCGTCGTATTATCCATTAAGATTCGTTTACGCAATGGCATGAATATTTGAGTAATTATTATTATTCTGTAATGTTTCCTATTGTGTTTGCACACACAATTTTAAAATATATTGAATAGAGTTTAAAAAAAAAAGATGATTATGAAAAGAAAAGAAGAACAAATTTGCGCTCATCACGCAAAATACGAATGGAATTTATACAGATAATACATACATGCGTGGAGAGCAAACTAGATTCCATTTCTAAATGTAAAACTATGCAACAATTGATGTTATAATTAGATACTATTCAATGCATTAATTAACAAATGTACGTACACACACGTTATATTAAAACTTGGGTAATTTTTTTTTAGCTTGTAGTCTACATGAAATATATACATTATTGAACTGTACTAAACCTCTCGCTCTTTCTTTCTTTCCAGATTAATTGTATTTCATTATCCAGTGTTATCTCTAGATAAATGCCAATTATAGAACTGTTATTATTATTATTATTATTATTATATAGCCGCTAATTTTACTCTGGGGGAAAGTATTCCAAGTTGTCACTCTAAAATATGACGAACAAAACTAGCATCGTTTTAAACTATTTTGAATGCATCTATTTCGGATCCTTTTAAACTTAGTAACTATTATCAAATGTGCTTTTATCATTTAGCTAATTATACTGTGGCAGTTTATTTTTACCTAAAATGGGATCAGTTCTTACTATATACGTATGTTTCTATCATATACATATTATATCCCCTCTTACCTAATTCATATTATTATTGTAATAATAACATATTTAATTAAAAATGAAAAATTTGCTGTCATTAATGCAAAACAAGTTTATTTTAAAACAAAAAAAAAGTTCCATGGTTAACAACAAAATATACGTACTTTGCTATTTCTCAAGTTTTTACGATTTAGTTGTTCTCGTCTGTCAATTATTATCAGGAAACAATCTTGAGAAAAAGAAGAAGAAAATTACAATTTGCTAATTTTAAGTATACATTGTGATAGCAGATACATACATAAATACTTATGAATATCTTATTACGTGCGTTAATTATTTAAATACATGTATAAATTACGTACATGTTATATATTACTGTGTCTAGCAGAGGAACAGGGTGTTAGTACACTGTTGTCGTAACAAAAAAGAAAAGAAGTTATCTGGTAAACCGAAACGCAATCAAAAACAAATGATGAGCTGAAACAAGTTTTTTTGTGAAAAAAAAAACTATTGAATTGATAATACAAAAAAAACTGTACTATTACGAGTATACTGATTCAATGACACATAAATTCAGACGAAATCTTATCAAGTGAACCTTGGCTAAAAAAATGATACAATATATTGTTATATACATATTTAAAAAAAAAAAAAAACAAAGAAGAAAAAATATAAATAATATCCGTACCCGAGAACCGTACCAAAATATTTACATACATATATATTTAAATACATCTGTGAAATGGACTTGGTAAAACAAAACTGATTCATACTGATGACTATGTACATAATTTTGGTAGGAAAAAGGAAACTAGTAATAAATCAATTGTAACCAATAGATCTGATAATAAGCTTTTTCATATTTTAAAAAAGAAAATCAAAATATCTTTGTAATTTGCCATGAGCATAGTGTATGAACTATCTTTTCAACGCATAAATGTCTGATCTAAATTAAATCAAGTTAGCAGGAAGAAGAAGAAGTAAAGAAAGAAGAAGAAAAAAATCATTGAACTTAATTACTAGGTCAAGCCGACACGTGCAAAAACTTAGTATGCCTTCGACTACAACACAGCACAAGATGATCTTGCTTTCTTAAGAGTCGAATCCTAGGGGTAGAAAATATTACATTTAATTAACATTTTTTAAGGGGAAAAAATGCCAACGTATGGACTGGTCTGTTTTTTTTGTACGAAAAAACATACGCAATGAGGAACATTTTAGTAGAATATAAAAGAAACATGCACTGGGTAGTGTTTTAAACTGAAATCAATCAAATAGTAGGAAGGAACTAACTAAATAGATTATAAAATTATTAACTTTCTAACTACAAAGTGTAATAGTAAAATATATTCATGCTTGACTAACAAAGAAAAAGTTATTTCTGATGGGTTTAAACAAAATAAGTCATGACGTAATTTTTCTTTTGTCTTTTTTAAAAAATTGATTTAAAAAAAACTGATCAAATCCAATAATGAAAAAAAAACGGAGCCCGTGTGAGTATGTGTGTGTGTTTTATGGGGTGAGTGTAGAAAGAGTTCAATTCAATAAATGAAAAATCGTTCCGTGTAATACTAATCACTGTAATAACAAAATGCAATTTTTATTAGAGTTTAGTTTTTACACAACTTAGCAAATGATGGAAACAACACAAAAATGTATTTAAAAATCATGGTCTTCAAAGAGAAACTAACGCATTCCTCCCGTTTTAGGATTATTCAGTCAGTAATGCAGTTTACTTGTTCACCAAGTCAATCAGAATGAAATATTGTACATTATGATGGTAGTATTTATTACAAAACAATTATGTGGAAAAATAACCATTTTTATTTTAAATTTCAAAAAATATCCGAATATATATAATATTATTATTATATGTATGTTTACAAAAAAAAATTACTACAGGATTTATAAATCAAGAAGACAGAAGTGTTCCTTAAACTGAAACTGATCTAAACTTCCATGACGTTTTTTTAGGCAATGCAAATTATAAAGAGGACAGGGGCGTGTACGCGTACTAATAAATATATATATATACATACATACTGGATGAAACATTTTTTTGTTTACTCTTTTTTTCTATATGAATTACCTGCTTTAATTCAAGTTCAAATAATTTTCTATGAATTTAACATATATAAAATCTGCCAATGTAATAGGTAAATACAGAGAATAATACATTTTTTTTTTCATTTAAGAAGTTTATTTGCGATGACTAATAGTGAGTACATTTAATTTTTAAAATAATAATAATAATTATAACAAGCCAATCTTTTTACTATTATTATTATTATTATTCTCAACTAATTTGTTAATGTGAAAAGTTTTGATTTATGCATGTGTATGTAGCTAGCATTGCCACAGCAAAAACTTGATTATTCTTGGTTTTCATCTTCAACATTTTAGTTATTACAAAAATACTATTAAATTAAGTAGGTTTGCAAGATTAGTGCTAGAATTTAAAACTTATTTTAAACAAAATTGTTTTTGAGAAGTATAATATTATTATGTAGTAGATATGTCATATGTATACTTTGCATTTTTTTGTGACAAAAGTATATACATATATATGTAAGCAACTTGGAAGATTCTTATATGGGCGGTTTTTTTTTTGAAAAAGGTTTGAATTTAAATGTCGATAATTTTACTTGTGCATGTAATCTATTTGATAGGAACAAAAAATGTAAAGTGGATCATGTCTGCTGCCATAATAAGAGAATGCACTGGGAAAAAAAATTTGGTATTGAAACAAACGAGAAAAATATCATATTGTTATGTATATGCTATATATATAGGTATACATCTATATATTATAACTGTGTCTGTAGACATCTTGTGATGTGTAATGATCCATCGTAATAAATGAATAAATAAATGAAATTCTTTAAATAAATTCCTTTGCGCATTATTATTATTATTATTATTATTATTACAGCATAAATTATTCCGATTTTTTTTTTCGTGCGAGCACAACTATAATACATATTTCTGTAATCCTTTTTTATATCAATATGTCTCTTTGAGAATCCGGGAAACTTAGAGTGAAAAAGAGATCAAATCAAACGAATTTAGCGTATGGAAAGGATTTTTTTAACCAGCTCACGGGATAATATCATTGTAAAGACTACTTTGATAAAATATCGCTACAATGTATGATGGTGACATAAGCAACATGAATAGAAATGGGGCTAGTGCAGCAGCTCCATTGCTCTTGTGTTCATCATCCGCTTTAAAGGGGAGTGCTGTAAAGTTTGATGGATCTCGATAGAGAACAGTGGAGGATTCAGTGGATTGATGATGACGTGGCTGCCTGTTGTTCACTGGACCACTGTTATGATTCAACGACTTGCCGGTTCTCCTTCCAAAGTATGTAACGCTTTCCACTTGACCCTTAGGCTGGAAAAATTTTCTCCTATTGTCAGCGTGCCGCTGTTGGGAAGACGTGAGATAGCTAAACTCTTTTGAGAAATACTTTGATGGAAATGCGGGGAGGGGAGTTGTGGAAGTAGTCGGTGTGGATATTATATTAGTTAGTTTCCCTTTCTCCACATCCTTCTGAGCAAGAGTGGTAGGCTTTCCTCTAAATGTGAGTGGTAGAGTGGCGTGGAGTGGTCGTCTGATTTCCTTTTGCCATACGCATCTTATGGTTTGTGCCAAATCCCCTTGCTCTTGGATAAGATGATTTTGTTGAAACATCACAGTATTCTCCATATAAACCTCATTCGCTTGGGCGAGCCAGAAATAAAAATCCAGAAAAATACGTTATAAATTTGTGATCACAAGATTGACAGTTAGTTGATACGTTAATAATTTAATCTACCTAGTTCGTTAACGGGCTGATGTAAGGTCCCATTCATATCCATTTGTGAGGACAAGGCGCTTCCAGGGTCATGAAATTTTGTGCCACATTCATCAGCCGGAATAAGAAAGCTAAAGAATTCAAGTAAATTCATATAAATTAAAAACTTCATCATCGTATGCAGCAGGGTGGCTAAATTATACATAAAAGAAAAGTAGGCAAGTTAGAAAAAATTGATGTATGAAAACCACCTGAATCTTGTTGCTGGACTCAGAGTGGCATTCCTCTCCTGATCAATAAAAACGCAGTGGGGAGTGTCATAATGCCCTGAAAATAAACCATTCACAAAACACATTCTTCTGAAATATCAAGCAAATAATCTCAAGTGCTACAAACAACAGCACACGCAGAGTTCTTTTTAGATACTATATTTGTATTATGCATGACGAGCTCTTAAATATTCTACATGTCATTCACAGCACACTACAAGCAGTAGTTGTATATTAATATTATGTACTGGATTTTCACCAACGATGATGATCCTTTCATTTCTTTTTTGCATGAAAATCACGTTTACTCATATTATGTTGTTTGTTTGACATGCTTTTCCAGGAAACAAAATACATACATACATAATAATTAATACACACACACAGGGTGATATGAAATTTGAAAAATGAAGGAATTTGTAGCAAATGGATATAAAAAATGCCCAGTTGAATTTGACTACCATTTGTGGATTACCATCTGAGTACACAATCCCATGGAAATGATGTCTGAAACGCACATTCACTTTGATCCCATCTTTCCCACACACTGCCGACAGCTTTTTAACAAGTGAGTCGTCTTCCGCTCCTGTTTCTCCTCCTCCTTCCATCAAACCCTATGGCCAAAGCAGAAAATTTCCCGTTTTAATGACTCTATATTCCATATTGCTTAATCATATTTCCTTCATTTCAACAACATTGCAACACCACTTACACTGAAAAACAGTAGAATACCACACACTCCAGTCAACGATGAAGACATGTTCATCAAAAAAAAATAATAAACTCAGTCCTTACAAAAGTCTCTTCTTCTTCTTTTAAAACTTTCTGCACTAATTTGTGGAAACTATTTGGATTTGTTTTGTTGATATAAATTAAAACACTTCAGGACAAAGTGAAAACAAATAGATGAATGTTTACAAACGTATCGACCGTTTCAGCAGATCTTGTGCTACAACAACTACTACTTCTGCTCCTGCTATTTTACAGCAAAACTTGAAAACCATTTTTCTATATAATAAAAAAACACTCTTATTGTAAGAAAAGAAAAAATGTGATTGTTAGAGAAAAGAGGTTACTAGAATAAATGGCTATGCGCGTCTACAGCACAATTATAAAGATGATCTGTGTGTCTTGCGCCTCTTTTTGCGTTAACTTTCAAATGAAAAATCCCGACTAAGAAAAGGATGACATGACTTTAATGACATGGTCTAGTCTTTGTTCATGGTTATAGGCTTTTGCTTACAAGATATTGTTGCTCATTTCTTGATTTGTCGAACAATATAAGTGAACATACAACATAGCTAATAATAATAACAAGAGCACAATATCGCACAAAAGAACAAAAAATCATGAATTTTTATATGTATATATTTAGCCGTGCGTCCCCGTCATTATTGTTAGATCACTATTTATCTTAATTTATGTGCACAGTATATAAAAAAGGGTTTCAAGAAATTAGGATAAGGAAACAAAAGTATTATATATATGTATTATATATATGTGTGTGTGTGTGTGCCTGTTGTTAAGTAAGTAGCATTGTATTTTTTTTAAACATGAAAACAGCAATAAAGTGCGAATCGGTTTTAATACTACTACCCACACATACATAATATAAGTACACTCAAAGATAATAATAATAGCATATTATGCAGAGATGGTTTGTCCTTTTTTCTATTATTACGACAAGACTTTTTGATGTCTTCTTTTTTTGTGTGCATTATTGGGATGCACTTGTACATTATGGTACTTATTGCGTCTACATAAACATTACACATGACGACGACGACGACAATGAAGATGAAGGCAGATTCTCTCATTCCTTGTGTAACAAGCCAACAACAAAGACGTTTATTTTTCTTACCTTCCTATTATTATTAAAAGATGCACTATGGACGAGTACGTAACATGTCAGTCAACATCCTGATCATGAGGATGGATGATCATGATGATCACGATGGCGATGGCACACTCATTTTTTTTGGTGGTTTAAATTCAGTTCCTCTTGTGCTTATATTCGCATGACCATACTGTTTTTGACAGATTGTGTGAGTGTGATTGCATTGCATTGCTGCAAAGCATGATAATAATAATATTTAAAAAAAAAGACGTGTGAAATCAGTACAACACACACATACCTAATCACAATCAGTAAAGAAATGCTAATAATAATAGTAATGATGATGATAATAATAATATGGAATGTACGTAACACGACAAGATGCTATAAAGTCACAAGTACGCCACACTAAACTCAAGCTCAAGTATTTTTTCTAAAAAAAAACACGTTTTACATAAAAACGTACGGTAACTAAAGTCTTGGCCTTGTCGCCTCTTTGAACTGTAACAATAGCCTTAGATACTCAAATTGCAAATTTCATGTGTCTTTTTTTGTGTTCCCAGAGGAGATATAGAAGTGGCACGTCTCTTTTCACATTTCTTGAGTTCATGTAAAATAATAATAATAATATGAAGGCAAAAATGTATGTATGCAAGGGTTTATCTGCTGAAATCATCTCATCAGCTATGAGTTTATTTTGCGCGCATGCATAGTAATATTATGCATGTAAAAAAATGCATAATAATAATGAGTATATTTGAGCAAGTAACAACACAATCACAATAAATTATATTTTTACTTGGGTACTTGGTCTTTATATACCTTACTTACTAAAAAGGTCTCATTTTTAGAGAGTCAAAGAGTACATATATCCTTTTAGATTTGAGATTATATATATGATTGTGTGATTAGAAGACGGCTTTTTGTAATTTGTACAGGATCAAAGATAGTATTATTGTTATTATTATTATATTTTTTACGCCTTTTGAAACGTGTCCAACTAAAAAAAATGTCTAAAGAATACTCTCAAGCTAAAGGTATGTATGTAGACATTTGCCGTGAAGTCACCCGTGTCAAGGAGGAAATGCAAAAAGTTTAGAGAAGATATTGTTGTGTGTCAAGCATCGGGAATTAAATTTTCTATTAAAAAAAATATAAATATATGTAGGAAACGGGAAGGAAGTAGGGATATTTTCTATTTCTATTTTATTTGTTCTTTTTTTTGTTAAATGCAAACCAACCAAATTTGTGTTTGTGATGATGATGCTGATACAAAACATTAGCATAAAATAAAACAAAGGACAGGAATTATTTTAGGCATTGAAACATACTTAACTTTTTTATTTTGTATACTCAAAAAATAGTTATCAAGGTGACGTGTCTAATTTATTTTTGTACTCAGCAATATTATTTATTACCAAATATATCATGTTAACAACTAACAACAATAGTAAATTTATTTTAATGACTGCATGTAAATAGGATGATGATGATGATGGATATCAAGAAATACAAGCAACATATGAAATCATACTTGAAAGCTTAAAAGCTGTTGACCGTTACTATTGCTGTGCATAAATCAAGTATAAAAATACATGCATGCAAAATTACACAAGTTTTTTTTACCCTTGACTATATACAAATTGACATCTTCATCCATCTACCATAATATTCATTATTACTATTACCTACACAATATAAAAAAACTATGATCAAACAAATAATGAGATGCATAAAAAAACATACCTACAACAAGTTGTTATTTTTGCAACTATATGTATGTATATAAAATAATAATATCATGTTATAAAATGTTTAATGTTGTAAGTCTCGTCACAGTAGTCGTTTGTGTTGTGTATGTACAACCATCATTTATGCAAATCACAAGAGAAAAAGCAAAATAAAATTTCGTTTCTCCGTTATAATCTCAATTTTATTTAAAAAAAAAATATATATTGTCTATTATTCTCTAAACACTGTAGAATGTCAATGCAACTCGTCTCGATTCAACCATGAATTCGACGCTTAAACAGAAGGACAGCAAAGTTTTTTTTTGCTGTAATGCTTTGTCGATCACGTCATCTTGTGTGCTATATGGATTGGACGTGGACGGACATGTTTTATGCGAGTTGCTATACACAAGCAAAAACGGTTTCAGTTAAGCGGGTAATAAAGGAGGACGAGATTAAATTTTGTAAAAAATAAAATAATGGAATGAAAAGGATTGAATATATTCTTCTTCCTTTTTTATAGAATATTACTCTTTTTGCTGTGCACAAATTACAAACATGAAGTTTGATGCAAAATACTTGTATATTTTTTTCCAAATCTTCTTCGGGTAGTAGTAGCAGCAGCACAGCGTAAAATTGAGAAAAAAAAGTAGATGATGTTTTCTTGTGTGTGTACCCATGGGCCATGCAAATGCAATAATTCTCTATCATTCCTTCGGAACGAAACGATAAAATCATGTAAAAGGAAAGAATTGACTTGACTTGATGGGATTTCTTAGAAAGCACATTCATAATGATAATCATGAGGATAGGTAGAGGTACATGGCTAAATGGATATTTCAATAATATTGAAAAATCGTGAACAAGTCATCTTGATAGTCATAGTCATTATATCCCACAAGTTATTATCAAGGGCATTGGCATGCTAATATTCCGTACTTATTCCCGTCTACCCCACAGGCCAAGAAGCTCTTTTTAAACTCATGCTCATCCGTGAAAAAAAGTGAACTGTTTTATGGATTTAAAAAAGAAAAGAAGTTAGCTCAACTATGATTTCCTTTCCAGTATGTATGTAGGTATGTATGTATATGGATATATAATATGCATAAATTACTGCTCTCCTGATACTTTAACAAAGCTAAAAAAAAGTTTATTTCCAGGGGTTATAACATATTTATTCAATATTAAAATAAAAAACCATTCGCTACACATGGTAATTTGCAATATTTTGTTGAATAATAATTATAAAAATAGATATCTGTACACACACACACACACTCATACTCATGTACTCGTTTATAATCATAATAATCATGACAATCCAAAAAAAAATTTTGCTTTTAAAAGCACGTCTCAAAAAATCTTAAATTTTAAAACGCCTGACCCTCATTCCTACAAATTTACTTGCAGCAACGTGAATAAAAGTGACTTTATATTGTGGCGATACATAGAAATTTTCTGGTTGTTGAAATGCAGTTCATTAATGACGAAATGACTATCTATGTTTTACTTATTTCAAAATTATTTGTTTCAATAATCGTAAAATGTCAAATGAACATGCCATTTTTTAAAACGTATGTGTATAATATACTCTAAAAGGAGTCATTTTTCATTCATGTAAGCCAATAATTGCAACTAGGCTCGCATTTTTACTGGCGAACCAAAGGCGGCTTTAAAAACAACTAAAAGGTATTTATATACTTATTATTACTATTGCACACATAATATGATGATATGTGTACTATGTGCATGCTAAAGTTTTAAAAAGAAAGGATTGTGATTGCATTGACGATGCAGTAATAGCCTCCTTCCTTTCAGCATCAAAATCTTCTTTATATGTCCTCAGTAACCTGATGTGGGTTTTTCTCTCTCTCGAAACGCATTTATTTGCATGTTATAAAGGTGGCATCATTACATACTTACTTAACTTTTGTTTCCCCGTTGCACCGAATACTATGTGTGTCAGTTGAATTACATATTATTATTATATGGTATGTAGCACGCACTCAGAAAAAGTAAAAAAATTAAGAAATTTCCATACTATTTTAATTCCCCTATACTGGCTTGCCTGATGAAAATAGTAGGGAATAAAATTACTCTAGCTTTTCTTTCGCTTGTGTAAATCTTCTTCTTCTTCTTCTTTTATTTTTTTCTTTTAAAAAGTGGATTGGTTTCATAGCTATTGTAGCTTCGACAATCATTTTTATTATTATTATTATTATTACTATGTTTAGTCTGCTACTGGGATAATGACAGTAATAAGAAAATCATCATGTCTGACGAAATAATGAGATAGCATTTTATAGCTGCGGTATGGCGGCAGTATTTAGCTTTGATTTTTTAGATGGTACGATGCAACTTTTAAATTTCAGCAGCAATCATTTTAAGCTCCAGTGTCTTACTTCATACGCACGTCGGGACAAATGACGTCCGTCCGGTCCTCTGCACATGTCCATAAATAACTTAACAAAATTCTAGACAATAAACAATTTTTGTGGATATGTTTTTTTTGAGAAAACTGATGCAATACAAACCGGAAAAGGCTAAAGGAAATGTAAAAAAAAATAGCAAAGATTGGAATACAACAGTTTATAAAAGTATCATGAAATGACATTCAGTCTAGGAAGGAATCATTATAATGGTCCCAAGGATCATTATATTGATTCCTTCCTAGACTGAAATTGTGGTTGTCAGGTTTGCACTTGGAGATTGCATTATTGTGCCTTTCCTACAGATCAGTTAACTGGGTGTATTATTGGAGAGGACCGATTATTATAAGTTAGTTGCATGATTTTACTATCGAAAAGCATGCAGTATTTCATGTTGTATATGTCAATGTAATCATTTTATTGCATGTTCAACAAGAAGATGCCATACATATAATTGTATAGGTATATACTGTCCGTAACTGTATCAACCTACCTGTCTGTTTCTGTAGCTTCAAACCATTTTTATCCTTCTCATCGTTTGCCATCCATTTCATAATAATAAATAATAATGATGGATGGTCGCATGGTAAAAGTTATGGGAGCGTGAAAATTTGTGTAGCATCTCTCTCCACCAGTTTACACACACATACATTCATACATCACATCACTCTTTCAGCATGCCAAGTGCAAACGCTCAGAGCACTTTGTAGGCTTCTTGTTTAGTAACACGAAACAAGAAGCAACCACCTCAAAAGACGAAGCTGATGATGATGATGATGACGACGAAAAGATGACTACCAAAAACCATGTACAGTACAACCTGTCGATACTCGATACCTTGCTAGTTGGTCATGCTTCTTGCGCTGCTTGCTCCATGGCCTGGAGTATTTCCAGAGAGCTTCATCACTATCATTATATTACCTACATCATCATCATCATCATCGTCAGAATATATCGTCCTGGCCATACAAAATTTATAGGTATTCCTTCACATCTGTGATTCTGTTCTGATCAATGTCTTTTACTACAGCACCATCGTCATCGCTTATTCTAACCACTCTCTTCTTACAATTTTTTTTAATACTATATCCAGTCGGATGCTAGGTATTGCAGTTTGGCATGTACTTGCTTATTATTTTTGAAGTGAGTGCGTAAGTAAGGAAAAAAAATTGTAGTGGCAGGTATTTAGCTAAACATGGAACGCGTTCCACCTTCCAACGTGGTGTAAATACACATTTTACGAATGCGAATCAAATCATAATTTATGTTACAATGGTTAACCCTTTTTCTCCCCACACTTGTTTGACAAAGATGATGATGATGATGATGATATAATGAGGGATGGAATACATTTATGTATGGATACATTGGAGTGCTTTTACACTACTCCAGTACTTTACTATACATGACTATATATGAGAGAAACCAAGTTGCTAACTTGTAAGTTTTATACAATAATAATAGTTTCGCGTCCTCATCATTTTCCTGTTGGTGTATATAATGCTGAATCTCTGCTATATATGTATGCTTCCACATCCATGATATAATTTTTCCATGCAAAAGTATAAGAAGTGCGATGGAGAAGACGGCCAGACACTAGCAAACAATAAAAAAATTGTCGGCTGCTCTGCTGTTGTTGCTGGTGCTGCTGCGTTGCATTGAATGGACTGGAATTTTCGTATTTTAACATGAAAAGGAATAATAATAATAAAATAATACAACTACCAA
>JAHZNC010001877.1:0-21506 GCA_027744095.1 Zhuqinia jingwanae | reverse complement strand
GGCTCCACTCCCACAACCAGCGTTAACTGGACCTCCACAATCTGCCATTAAGATGTGAACACCTTTTCAATAAAAAAAAACAAGAATTAATATAAAGGAAAATGCATTCAATCCAATCATCAATAATTTCACTCAGCTTTTATTGCAAAAGCAAATAATAATGTTTTGCAACAGAATCGTCAACACCAATGAAATCTCGTTCCTCCAACTTTTATTTTAATTTATAGCTATGTATTAACTGTTAATATCATCATCATCATACATACTCTTTTATTAATTAATTATTAATAATAATAATTTAAAAAACCATTTAATAATCCATTCAAACTCCCTGTTTCGTTATAAATTCTCAATTTTTCGTAGCAATATACACACACATATTACCCATCTCTCACACCACAAAAAATAGAATTGTTGCTGTTGTTGTTGTTTTTTTTGTTAATTAAATTTGTATTTGACATATTTTAAAGAAAGTAACAACACTTTCATATACATCATCTACATAAAATACAGTTATTTTACAAAAAAAAGAGTTAACTTGCGGTCTGAAGTCTGAAAACGCGTGTGTTTAGGAAGAAACAAAACAAAGATGAAAAAAATACTGAATACAAACAAGCAACGTAAATGGCTGTTTATTCGAGATTGACAAAAATAAAACATAAAGAAGAATGTGTACCTGTAAGACTTCTTCTCTCTCTGCCATGCAATATGATTATAGCCTTTCCTGAATACATTTAAAAAAATACTTTAAATAATTATAAACCAAAAAACTATATTATATGAATTGAAGAAAAATATTAAAATAATTATAAAAAATACTTTCAAATGTCCATTACTGTCCAATATTTAAAATCTGGTAGGTTGTCCAACAAATTTACTTGAATAGAAAAAAATATATTACACCAAGAAATAAAAAACCATGCGTATTTTTGAAACAATATTTAAAAACTTTAAAATAAAATAAAAATGCCAAAACAAGCAAATAATTTGTTGACGCGTGCACTTATATATTTTTAATCGTAAGAGAAAAATGTTATGAAAATGTTCTAAAGCAATAATATTGAATATATTATTTCCGTTGTGTCGTCATCCTTTTTTTTGCAGTTTCAAAATACTTGTACACAATTTACACATAATAATAAGCCTACGCACAATAAATCCTTCCTCATCACTTGCAACTTTACGCAATATTATAAATACATTGTAGTCAAGTTGTTGTGCTATAAAAATAAATAATAATTACAATTTACTATATACTATAAATGTATGTAAGCTAGTGTACTTGTCTTGTCTCGGTGTGTAAAAATGCCAACAGACATGTCACTTTTTCACTCAAATGGTTGTTATTTGGATAGAAGTTTTAAACGTGGAATTTGATTACCAGTTTAACCAAAACTGGTAGTTAAATAGGAAGGTATATAAACAAAAAAAGAAGTAATTTTTAAACTGCAAACAGTTTTTTTTAACAAGTTTGCAGGTGTTGTTGATGTAGCTAAAATATTGTACACGTGGTGTTGTGGCATGGTTGAATTTGTAAAAAAACACACACATTTTTAAAAAAAACATTCATTTTTACAAAAATGGTATGACACATGATGATAATAAGATGAAATTTTTTTGAAAAAAAGAATAAGAATGAACCAACGTTAAAAAAATGTAGAAAAAAATCATAAAACACTGTTGTTGTAATTTGTGGGTTGTCTATCAAAATGATCATGTAGGTATATGTATACACAGCTATCAATAGATTTTTAATCATGACTAACAGTATTCTATGTTTGTAGTCACTCTCAATAAATCTGTCTTTTTTAGGTGATTAAACGGTACATACTATTATACATGTGTAAAAGTTTAAAAAATATAACATATTATTATTATTATTAATCTAAATATATTATGTGGATATAGAAATATAATATAATATATTTAAATAATTATTATTATTATAATAAAAAAGAATATGTGTGCTATTTACTTACCAACTAATTTTATTATTCTGTAAATTATTATTAATATTGATCGTTTAATGCTTTATAATACAAGGGGACATTATATATTATGTAGTAATTAGAGAAGTTTTTTTTGTGCGCAAATTTTGTTGTTCGGCATAAAATAAATAATTGAGTATGTATAAATTTAAAAAAAATGTAATGTTGATATATAATAATAATGAATTAAAATCCGGTTGGTTGTGCACCATAATATAAAAAAAAAACATGTATATACCTAAATAGAATTTTTATTTAACTTTTTCTTCAGACTTCATTATCTGACTTTTTTTTTTGACAAATTAAAAGTGTTGGATAATTAAAATCAAACACTTGACAAGATGATGCTCAAACAAAAAATAATTGTTTGTTTTTTTACAAAAGATTGTTATACAAATTGACAGAAATATGGTAGTATCAGTTTTCACTTGCCAAAATAACAAGTGTAGGTTTTAAAACCTATGCCCCTGAAGAAAAAAAAACTTGTTTAATCGAAAGTTCTCAGCTAATTACGCACTGATTTCTTTTGTGTATCGGTGCATGTAACATTTAGCAGCATTTTTGATTATTTATTATGAAGGAGATTTAGTCAGTAGCTGTGCCGGAACCGCATAACATTGATTTCATTGTTTTGATGTTACCAGTTCTTGAGAATAAGTGACAGTTGTGTTTCAGATTTACTGGGCCACCTTGAATGCACATAAGCAGAGAGCAAAATGCTCTGCTCTGATTTAATTCATCATCATTACTGAATGGTATCTTGTCAAGTCGTGCTAATCATGCTGCGCCCACCACCGATTTTAAACTGAAGAGGTGTACTTGACTTGTTCATCCTTCTTCATAAAATTTACATATTTTAAATTAAATTGGCCATTGCGAATTGAATTTTGAAATAATAAGATATATATATGTTTGTGGTGGTGAGATACCAGCACTTCATTTAAATAACCGAGTATATATAATAATATCCTTTAATAATAATAAAAAAAGATGATTTTTATTTTATCTTCATTATCAATACGAGCGTCAGATATACTTAAACATGAATAAAAAGGAAGGCTCCGCTCTTGTACCACCACCACCACCACCGACCACAATTACAATGTCGACCAGTTTCTCTCTTCTTCTTCTTCTTCTTCTTTGAAAAAAAACAAGGGATTGTGCCAGTGGCCGAAATTTAAATTTTCACTTATAATCCTCTACAGTTCATCTTCTTTTCAATCTTGATCATCAAGTTTTTAAAAAACTTTGCTCCATTACATTTTGCATTATTATCATTATTATTACAATTTGACTGCAGTCAATTCAGAACGACCAGAGAGGAGAACATTTAAAGACGCAAAACAAGCAGAAAAAAGGGCAAAGGGACCAAACCTCTCTGTTAAATTCTCTGCAGGCAGTTTTTATACGATCATCATAACAGAAGCAGTTTGGGTGCAATGCAAGTCATTATGATGACGATGACAAACAAAGTAATAATCATAATAGGTATCATACACACAAATCAACAATGAATGAAATGTTGCCATTTATGGGACTCCACCGGCTTCAAAACTTCAAAAAAAAAAAATCTTCATATTATTCAAATCGCCGTAATACATGAATGTATATACTACACTAATACATACATACTTACATACATACGTGTTTTCACAATTATCAACAGATCATATTCATGATGATCAATGATACAATTTGTTTTGTGAATTTTTTTTTTCTACCGCATTTTTAAAGCTGCGCCCAATAACAATAAAGGACTTGTTGCCCTCAATCAAAAAATTACGATTCAATCTTATTATCAACTTCAAATTCTCAATTATTTTTTATTTCTCTTTCATTTATCCCCCTGTGGTGATGTTGCAGCCGTTGCAGGTCTTGATGAATATTTTTTTACTGACTAGTACATATATACATATTATTATATATGGTGCAAGAAAATGCCAAATTCCACGCTCTTTTTTCTACTAGAACAACTTACTCCACTGCTACTACTCGCAACTCTGCGAAAGTCATCTTCTTCTTCTTCTAAAACTACTGACATAGTTGGCAATGCAAACTAGAATTTTCAATGTTATAGATGCTAAAAAATTATGAGGAAATATACATATATATACGATCAAAAAACGACAGGCTTATAATAACAGTAGTAGTAGTGGATCAAACTGGTTTCCATTCAGAATTGCATATTATTTATTTCATGCTACTACTTTTACTACTAAAAAATGCACATCATATATAATTATAACAATAACACACACAGGAGCGCTATTGTATTAACGAAAAACCATTTGTCTGTCTGTCCTCACAGCTTGCACTAATTGCAGGTTTGCAGTTCACACGTTCTTGAATTCGCAGCTCTATTAAGAGTGAAAAAAATGCCAGATCATTTGGCACTCGGAGGAGAACATTACCGCATTTCTTTTATAACTGATTCTTTGATAAAAAAATTTTCTCGACCCTTTTCACTAATGAAGAGGAAAATAAGTAGAGTTAAATTATGAAATTGATTCATGTTTATGTGACAATGATAACTGACAATTTGTGCATATAAAACTGTGATTTTTTTTTGCAATATTCCGCAATCTTTTATGGCCGTTAATGATTTTGTTTACTAATGACTTGAATTTATTAGTCTACTACTAATTTAGGATTTATCCATTCGAGGAGTTACGTATATCACCCACAGAGTGTATAAAATGCTGACTTTGAAACGTAGTATATGGTTTTGTAATTTGCAATAGCAATATATTTGTACAAGTTTTCTTTGAATTTCAGTAGAATTTCAACAATTTCAACCACTTTTTCTTGAATAATTACCGATCATGTCGTGAAATCTGAATTTTAAGATCCTTCTGCGTGTTCAAATAGTATACATGTATGAGCAAAATCGCAATCAGAACAATATGCTGCTGCTGGTAAGGATCCAAAATCCAAAATGAACTTATCATCAAAAAGCTGATGAATTTATGGTGAATTTCTTGATTTAAAGTTTTACATTTTCAACAAGTTTTACACATTAACTTGAAATTTTTATTGCTTTATATTCATGACACATCTGGTTAGACGCATATTCCACCTGTTTTAAATTCTACAATTCTTAATTAGAATATATTTATTTATTACAATTTTTGAGCGATAAAAGACGGTATACTTCAAGGTGCACGTCAATGTAGGTATATAATATACATAAGGTAATAATAATATAGTACAATAATACAGTGATGTAGTGGAAGTAGCAACAAAAGTAACAAAAAAATGTTCTTCTAGCATTACATGATGATTCGTCAATGTAGGCATATAATATACATAAGGTAATAATAATATAGTACAATAATACAGTGATGTAGTGGAAGTAGCAACAAAAGTAACAAAAAAATGTTCTTCTAGCATTACATGATGATGATGATTGACAAGAAAAGTGGATTTCTCGCTAGTTTTCTTGATTATGACAACATTAAACTAGCACAAACACAAAAATCACTAGTTTGGATGGTTATACATACTAGTTTTTTCCTAGTTTCTCAAAGTCTAGAGATAATAGTTTAGTACTTTAGTACAGGTGCATGCTTTGAATCACTAATGTCGTCAAATGAGCATGCATGCAAGGTACTCAAAATGCAAATTAATATTCAAACAAAAATTTGGTGGTTGTTGTATCAAGATGAGTGGAGCATTGTTGTTTTAGGGGCACCGAGAAAGAAAGGAAAATCAAAAATTGTCGGTTGCATTTTTTATTATTAAATCATTTTGAAAGATATCAAACACCACTTAATGATGACGATAGGGACACTTAAAAATGAAGTTATTTGGTTCGTGACGTAAATTCTCGTAAAGAGATTCACAACTCCATTTTTTTCAGCAACCGGATTTTTAATGTTTCAGGGTCCAACGGTAAAAGTGGGACAAAAGTGAAAGTAAAAGTCGTGTTTGGTTTTAATGATGGACGGGAAATTTAAAGGTGTCTAAGAGAACGTCCTTGTTAGTTTTCTTTACAGGAGTCTTCTATTCTCATTTATGTGGGCTATGCATGAAGGAAAATTGTTCAAACAAGTGAATACGAAAAGCTTTGTACAATGTAGACTTTGAACCTACTTACGTGGATCAATTTTTAGAATATTTTTTTTTAATGTAGTAGCGTGAAACTATGTTGTTAATACCTAGATCCTGTAACATTTACTGCGTATTTTTCCTAAATTCTTGGAGTAATTAAATGTGTCATTAAAATAAAATAAAAGCAGAAGCCTCTATTGATAACTCATATACTATACTACTATTTCGAACTTATGGGTACTAGCGTATGAAAAAAGTGAACATAACAACAAAAATTCTCATGTCACCCCAAGTGAAAATTCAACAGCAAATTTACCATGCTTGTGTGAGACAATAATTAATTTATTCCCCTAATTTTAACATATTCCTCTTTTCTTCTTCCTTTATTTCGATTTTCGATCATAACACAAAATTATTTGCAAAAATAGGTAGGTACATATATATTTTTATGCATTGAGTCTTGTCTTGCTACAAATTGTAAGAGAGAGAGAGAGTGTGATACCCTATAAAATAGCTGATGCATCACAAAAAAGACAACATGAATCAGTGAAAGCATAAATATTTATATATATTTTTGACGAACCTTTAATGTATTTAGTGATCTAATGTTTATGGCGAAATTTTTTATTTGTTTTTTGAAAACGTACTCAACTAATTGAAAATGTTACCAAAGTTGGTTATCTATATGAATGAATACATTTAATATCTCCCAATCACTGTGATTATAATATTAAAAGCGCATTTGCTTGCTCTTTTCTCAATCCAGTTTATTAATTGGCAGATCTGGTTCTTTCAGTTTCTCTCTTTCACTTGTTGATTTTTACTGGGTGACAAGGATGCACGTTCGGTCATGTTAGTCTTGTTTGTTCAAACTTTAAACCAACAACAAACTACAACGTTTTATTCATCGTCATCATCATAATCCTCAACAACAATCTCTACTCAATCCCAGCAAAAAAAAGCCAGATATAGAACTTGTGAACTTGTTTAGTAAACACTGTTTACTTGTTCAGCGCCATCTCTAATGATCTTGGTCTCTGTGACCTCTTCAGCTCAAGTGCGTATGTATGTATGTACTCAATTTTGTATAAAAAAAAGGTTGACGCCATAACGTTTTAAAGCCAGCTTGAAAATTAAGTTTAAATATTTTATGCCACTGATCATTGCAAATTAAGTAGTTTTTTTCAAGAAATCAAATGCACTTTGCTGCTTGAATTTTTAAAAATCTATTTGTGACCACCAACAACTTGCAACTCTATTTCTATACCTCAAATACTAGTATCACCTTTGTTTTTTTTCTTGTGATTAAAATCTGTCTTTAGGGCTAACAATTTTTCATATTTGGACAGTAAATGTATTATTTAAAATAAATCATTCGGTTACTGCCCATACACCATAACTACTTACTTTTACAAGAACGGTGGTTTATCTTGTTCGTCAACAAAACAATAGTAATACTACACCACGACGACGCTGACACTATTTTAAAATCTTGACCATCGCAATAATATAATCAAACCAGTAGGGTTTTCGAGTGTGACCGACGATCCCTCGCTAGTACTGGTCCTAGTGGCGTAGTGCAACAATGCAACAACTGTAGACGACTTGCTTGCTCACCTCATATTTTGTACTTGTTGTTGTAACACCTTTGATACTTGTACTTGTACAATACCATCATCAGTAATCTACTCGAGTAAACAGTACTATTACTTATCTTTTAATCCTAATAATATCAACTAGTTTATTGCTTCTAGAACCTGAAAATCACCAATTTTCACAATGTGTTATCCTCATGTTAGAAATGTTACACTATCTTGTTTTGTTTAGTCTTGCGCTTTATTACCCGATCATATTCTAGATTCTACTATTACCCTGTTAGCTATTTGGTGTATCCAACTTTTTTTTTAAATATGAAATATTTTATTCGTTTGAATCCTTGTACAATTAAATGTAGTTACCAATGTTCATGCAGAATTTCATGATGTATACAGTGCTAACCATATATAGACATTTGATTGGTAACAGTATTACAAGATTTTTAGGGTTTACTTCTCAATAAATCAAATTTGTTTTTAAGATGCTCTAGAGGCACTAGAAAATGCTGTTTCTAATGTTCTAGATCTTTTGTCGAGAAGATCCGTTTTAGAGAAATGACTTATATTAAATATTATACCTATAACTTTCTTCATTTTAGTTTAATTTTACGCAAGATATTACGGGGGATACATTTTACAACAACTTCTTGTAAACTATTAACTTGAATGTATTTATTTGGTGGCATGCACGTATACAATTTTAAGCCACGGCGACATGCTGCGATTTTTACCTTAACCTAGATTTGTTTGGAACATAAAAAATATTGTGTAAAATAATTTTTGTATTTATGGTATTTTTGTATGATTTTTTGACATAAGAGTACAATGCACCTGTTTTTTAAAGTTATTTATTTTCGTGCCTAAAATCAATGTCTCCTTTTTTGGTCAAGAATAGGAAAAGAAACTATTACATTTTAATAACAATAGCATGTAAATTAGATATACTGCCAGTCTCAGTGACAGGATTTTCCTTTCTTAAAAAAATAAGATTGTATGTCGACCAGATCGATGGGATCACCGTCAGTAAGATTTTAACAAAAATGAATAAAATATGACCATGCCATGCAATAAGGAATCCATACCACAACACGAAGGGTGACCGCACGATCAAAGAAAATGAAGTGGAATCCGATCCGTGTAAATCACTGCGGTTGGTGAAAGTTTGCCAGGTTAGACAGGGAGGATCTAGGTAAATTTTCGCATCACTCATTCTGTTTGTACGCCTGCCTCCATCATTATACTACGCTGTCTGTTATTTGCTTGATATTATTGAAGGTTTTTTACCATTACTTTAGATTATTCACGTCGAAATGATCCTCATTATTTTATTTTTTTATAATATGTAAAATATTATATGGTCAGCAATATACAAATGCACCTTCTTTTAAACCGAACCCTTTCCTTTTTCAATAAAAGCTTATCTGAATAATGTTTGTATACCTACATAAAACCGCAAAAACGGTGTAATGATGTTTTAAAAAAGCTGAAAATTGGATTTGGGACATGTTATGAATACATTTGCCATTAAATCCTTAAATTTGCGGCAGATTGCAGGGGAACATGAAACCACAGCTAATTTATTAATTTCCACTAAACAAGAAAAATGCATTGTTTGGTGAGGTTTGGAATTTAACCTGCCCATCTTGCATTATTTACTGCATTTTATCATTTTACCATATACCCACGCATTATAATAATGCAAAAACGATACAGAGGTATGTAACGTATGGCCCATAATAACATTATTATTATTATTATTATAAAATGTGCATATTTATCTCGTTAACAATTTGACCTTTTCACTCTTCCTCTTCTTATACACTTGACTTTGCCATTATTATTCCCCTTCAAACTTTTTCATTGAAAGGAGAAATAATAATTGAATTTTTAAGTACAAAAGGTCGATGAGCGCACAATAATGTGCGCAGATGTTTGTATATTTCAGGAAATTTGCATTCCCAGAAGAAAAGTGTGCATTCATTTGGTCAGAGCAAGGAAAAGGAATTCCTTTGTTTCACATTTAAATTTGTGATTGTATTTCAAAGAATAATCATTTAAGAAATACTGCCAATCAACTTTTTTTCTTTTTTCTTCTCCTGCTGGTCTGCTACTTTCAACATCATAGCTACTCTCATTATAACAAACTCGTAATAATAATTATTTTTATTATTAATGAATTTAATGAGAAAATGGATTTTTTATTATAAGAACACACATAATAATACACTTTGCTTATTTATTTGACAGGGGGACATAATAAAATATTTGCACAGTGGACCAATTTGTATACCAGGAACTCATTGTCAAAAATGAACAAGTTCGGTTAATGAATGTTAATGAGATTGAAAAATGAATCATCAACATCAGCATAAAGAAGGTTTTAATGTTTCGAATTAACTGGTGGTTTTTTTATTTTGATGATAATAAACATAATAAACAAAACGATATGCTTGTGTACTATACTGTGTACAAGACAAACTGACATGACCTAACAAGGTCAACGCACATGATTTTTTTTCATTTTTTATTGCGCCTTCAACCTGCCGCCACACTGCCTGCCTGCCACACTGCTGCGCTTGGTGCAACTCGCATCGCAGATAATTTGCCTGCAATTTATTTTATGACATTTCATGATGTTCCTCTCTACGCACATAATTTTCCATTCGTGATGTGCTGATCTTGATCTTCTTTACAGTCTTTCTGTTGTTTTGTCTTTCTCCCTCTGTTGAACCGGATCATGTTGTTGGCGTGGTAGATGAGTTGCTTCTTCTTCTGCAGAATGAACTTGAACGAAAAACGACAAGTGAAACAGTGGACCAATTATTAGTTACGCATATACCAGGTAAGTATTTTTTTCTTGCAAAAACAGATGAATGCACAATTTTTAAAACAACTCAATAATTCACCCTCGACATCTACTACGCCACCACCACCGCCGCACCTTAAACTCTTCTCCTTTTTATACACATTATGATCATGATATATCATTTACAATTACAGTAACAGCTTCAAAAGAGCAACACAAATCGCAAACCACGCCATAATAATAATAATAATAAGTGCATCAACATAAGCATTTCTATCATCATCATCATCATCGCCAAATAGAAAAGAAATCGAAATTCAGGCCTTCAGGACTCACATTTCAAAAAACTGGTCCACCAAAAATTCAATCCACATTTTTGTCGAGAAAGAAAATCAAAACGAATCAAAATAAAGTTGAGAGGGAGAGAAAAAAGGTTGAGAGAAGCGAGTGTCTGCGATCCTACTTAAGGGCATATTCACTATTCACGATTATCACTTTTATTTGCTCTGATGGCATGCATGGTTCATGATGATGATGATGAATAAGATGATCAGCAACAGAGCCAAAAAAGTCAAGTCTCTACATTTTTCGCCGGTCTTTTTCCTTTCATCTGTGGTCGCACTTATCATGTATACTTCCTGCTCATTCATGAATCCGTATCAGGAGTTGTGCGTGCGCGCTTATGTACACATAAAATTGATTAAAAAATTAAATGAAATAATATATACCTTGGTACCCGTGTTGATGTCCAATAAATCAATGTCAAAGACGGTGTATAAATGTCCAACGCATGCCAAATACGAAAAAAGTTATCATTCCACATTTGTAATTTACGATAGTATCCACAAGAAATGGTATTTTGTGAAGTGAACCAAACAGCATGGGTAAATACCTGGTTTAAACCCATTCCTTTTTTTGCTCAAAAGGCAAAACATTCGAATTCATTTCATGACTATGACACTGCGATCTTCATCGCAAATGGTAACCAAAGTTGTGGTCCACAACCCAATAACGCATACAGAGTTCAAGATATAAAAAACGCTATTAACGAAACTTAAAAGTAGCGAGGGGGTCGCTGCTGCAAGGCAAGGCGCACGAATCTATTTAGACAAGCCGATGTAACATAGATACGAGAAAAGGATCATAAATTGATAGATTTTATATCAAAATCAATCGTTCTGTTTCAGTTGACATATATTTAGATACTGGGCATATATTTAGGTAAGCTACTATAACTACCACAGAATTAACTCTCCAAACCAGAATTAAATGCATACACAATACTTAGCTGATATACATTTCAGACAACCAGACAAACAGATAATTATTTAACGCCGTAGTAGCTTTGTTACTTCCCAAACGAAATGAAAAACAAGAGGAGTTGCATTGCTGCAGCAGCACCAGCAACAGCAAAAAAATTAAATAAAAATGTGTGTCGCCGACCCAGATAAAGACTTTTGTTTGGTGATAGTGATAACACTTGCTGACATGACAAAAATGATTCCGATTCCTTCAAGTGAATGTTTTAGGTATGACCCTTGACTCGACACTCTGGCTCCTGCACTATGGTCATCGTCATCATCACAACATCCTCCTTAAAAACAGACTGGCAAAAAAAGCGTTTTTATTATATGCGGTTACTATAATTATAACCTTGCAGCTGCATCTCGTAGCTGGTGGGTTGCGTGCGTATACTTTTATCGTTTATCATCATCAAGACTTTATGATCACCATCATCTTCATCAACACCCTCATGTAATTAGCAAGTGAGTGCAAAAGTGATTCCTTGATTTTACCCCTTTCCCTTTAAAATTCTCCTTTTTTTCTGGGTGTAATCCGGTAAGCCGAAAAAAACACATCGGCAGCAAATATGTAAAACACGCAAAATGATTATTTTTTCTAATTGATTTTTAACACACAGAAAAGTGGGTACAATGATGAATATGATAGTGATGATGATGAGCAATAAGGATGCGTCATGTCAAAAAGGAATCGGAACCAACACTTTTTCCTCCTACCAAATAACCAAAAGAGAAACAAAAAAATCTGAGTAAAAGTAAGAAGGGAAGAGTTAGTTGGTAATGTGGTTTATGGCAGAAGGAGACAATAATCGCTACTACTACTAAATATACCTGTAGTAATACCATATTCAAACCACGTTCTCTTCCCTCGCCTTCTGCTTAAGAAAACGTGTGTAATCATTACTACGAGTAGTTGTTTTTTTTGGGCAAGGACGTAACAAAATAATAAGATAAGATAAGAAAACAAAAAATACACGTTTTTTTGGCAAACATGAGCCTACACAACTTTAAACCTGGCTTTTAGTGAAACAATAGTAAAAAGAGAGAGAGGTTTAAAACCAGTTTCGTAACAGGAAAAGGACCAGCAAGCCAAGCAGTAAAAGGGTTTGTGGTGTTGTGATGATGGTTTTAAAAGCGTCTTTTTTTCTTCATCTTTTGCAATTTGAATTTTGCGTATACACAATTTTTGTGACTGTGTGTATGTATATCATCATTTTACTTATTATTATTATTAAAATATCTTCTCACAGCCCAGAATCTAGGTAAGTAAGCCTTAAAACTTGCTTTTTCTTTCTCGCTCACATCATCCATCCATATCGTCATCAGAAACTCACCTTCTTTTTCGTGATCATCATTCATTCGATACACTTATTTTTTCCACAATACACTTTCAAACGTGTTCACGTACACAAACACCATAATAATATTATTAATATTAATAATAATAATGCATGCATACATACACACTGCATTTATTCATCATGATCATCATCCTTTTTGCGCTATGTGGTCATTACTGGTAATATAGTAAAATGAATGTGTACACATTCATACCATTACACATGCATTAAGGCAAAAGGCCGATAAGCCAGGTAATAAAATCACTTATTTAAAAAAAAATCCACAATATGAGCAGGCAGCAATCTACACACATCTCTTGGCCTTTATGGTGCTCTTTAAATTGCAGTTTTGTGGTCTTATACACAAGCTTATATACAAATATTATTGACTATATAACTAATTTAGTGTGTAGTGACATTGTTGCTGCACTTTTTTCGTTTTGATCAAGTTGAAACAACACAATGTTCACTTTTTACATTGTTGCTTATTGTTACTATCACCACCACTACAATGGCAGCATAGTGCAAGGAACAATATTACTACAACGAAATGTGGATCTTGACATTCACCAACACAAAGAATTGAACAGGTTTTTTCCTTGAATCTTTCATCTTTCACCATTTCACTAGCAATACGATGATGACCACGATGACGAATAGGAAGTCGGTACCTACAGATATGCCTGCTTCATTCCCCTCTGCTTATTATGATGAGTAGATGTGAGATGATTGTGTACACACACATAGTCACAGTAATGTTGACTGATAGGACAATATAATAATGATGATGATATGATATTGTTATTATTTAGTGGCACACCAACAACAAAACGCAAGTAAGTTGAACAAAGTACGAGGAAGCCAGTAGCGTGGTGGTGGCATATCACCCCTCTCGTTTTGTTGCATGGCTTGCATGTTTGTTTATATGCAAAAATCTAGGACTGAATCTATTTTACTTTTATTGGATACATTCTATCTAACTGCATTGTTGAGGAAAATCGAGATTGGTATGATGATGGAATCCCTTGCCAAAAAATGATTGAGCCACTGATCTACTAGACCAGTAGTAGTAGTAGTAGTTGTTGTTGTTGTTGTCATATTGCTTTCTTCAAATGTAAGCAAAAGTAACAATATGTAAAAAAAGGGGGTTGGTATTTGAGTAATTTGCTTACTACACTATTCAACAAGAGGATATAGAATATTGTGTTGAACAAGATGGGATGTTTGAAGATGATTTGAAGGGAAAACCAACGCGGACGTTTTGATTAACTAATACGTGCCTCAAGATCAGTAAGGTACGCAGTCTTTCCTCTGGCCTTCATCCGACGAGATCATTCGTCGATGAACCTTGTGGCTTCTCAGTCGTAGTAAAAGATTTTAGTTTAGTTTGAAAGTGCACATGAGCAAGTAGTAGAGAAAAGGGACACCACCGCTTGATAAAAAAAAGTATATTTTGTGAACTACGTTATCTTCTTGCCTTCTTATCTATCACTGTGCTTTATTAATACCACGTCTACCTATATAACAATATTTTATTGATGCTATAAATAAAAAAAAAATACAATTTGGACTGATTGGATGGAAATATTTTTATTATATCAAGTGGAAGCGGAAATGTGAACGATGAAATTTAAAAAGAAAGTGTGACTGTGCGAAATTGGAGAAAACCAAACAATTATTATTTTTTTGATATTTTATTATTTTATTCAACAAGTTGAGTGGAGGAATTTGAAATTATTTTCTAAACAATTCTCAGTGCCAAAATGAGTCGCTTCATGACTCTCCAGTGGGCCGTGATTTCGGTCGTAGTATTATGTTCACAAAGTGTACTTGGATCTGGACTCAGTCCAGAAGAAGAGCATCGTTTGGTGATGAAAGCTGATGCTAGTGTGATTGACGAGAAGTTGAAGGAAATGCCTTATGGAGTTTTGATGGCACCTGCTCCTGTGGATGAGCATAGTTTGCCAATACCTACGATGGATCCCCCACTTCCAGAAGGGCACAATACGCAGTCGGCAGTTCAAATCACGACTGCAGGTGGCCTAGGAAGTAGCAAGGGAGCATTGTCGGAAAGGATTCGGAATGCGATGAAGGTATGAAAAAGATAATTGAGTCATTAAAAATTTGGTGCTTCACAATTTTTCATGGTGACGACTTGTTCCCATGCTCTGGCATGCTTTCCATTTCTTAGCTCTTCACTACTTCTTATAAACTATTCTTGTACTCACTTTTCATGGCTTTCACTCTTTTTCCCACAGACCATGAAGGATCGCATGCGCAACCTTCAAACAAATCGTAGCCGTGTCCCCAAGAAACCCGTTGAAACAAAAGTCCCAAAATTTCCTAGACCATCCACCCTCATCACTTCTAATCCAAGTGATCTTGAGGTTGCAATGAAGCGAATTGAAATCATGGCATCCCGCGCAGGTTTCAATATGAGCTCTATTCCTCGCCGTTCCCAACTCCAGATAGTATCTAGACTTGCACCAAAGTTACCCTCCAAAATGGCTGCTGCCGTTCAAGAGGAGATTGATAGCATGAGTGGAAAGATGTACCATTATTTACCCGAGCCAGCACGTGATCCCCTCATTGAGGACGACCAGAGTTTCCTGCAACATTTTATGGATCAATTTGACAAGCCTCACACCGACACTGATGAATTTTATAAGGAAGTAAATAGTCACGCCAATGTAAATTCCCACAAGCACAACAGCTTTGATGTGAGTCAAGTCTCTTTAACCGATGATCCAGCTCATGAGCCAATCCACATTAGTGAATCTGTGGCATCCTCAGTATCCTCATCCGCTGGATATGTCGAGTCATCCTCTCCCAACATTCATCTGATGCCACCAAAATTCGACGCTGGTGAAGGAGATTCGCAGCAAGTTAGCTATGCCGTTGACGAAGGTGTACCAAATCCATCTGCCTTAATCTCACAATACCCCACTCATCATGTTGATGAGTCTGATCCTCTTATTACCTTGTCTAGTGAAATACATGCAAAGAGTGTGAGTCCAACCTCAAGTTCAAATGCCGGTCGCATCACAAAATCTTTTAAAGTTGGATCAGTGAAATCATATGGAACCACAAGTTCTCCCGCTATCGATGACAAGACACCACCCACCAGAGTACCACCAACAGTTCCCACGGTCCCAACCACAACAGCTTCGTCTTCTTATGAGGATACTGCTACTGTGAGCGTGCCACCTAAACCCATTCGTGTCAGTGTCATTTCAAAAGATAGCATTATGGTTAATGACACAAGTGATGATGGCGCAGGGTCTGTGAGGACCATTAAATATGTCCATGTTGAACCCCTGCCAGAAACAGAGAGAGCATCTATACTTTCGTCTTTTGACAAATACCTTCCATCCGAATCCGTCTCAAAGGAAGTTCGTATTAATCCCAAGGAAATCTCTGTGCACATTGATAAGAACTCTGTACCCAAGCAAAAGCCAAGTCAATTGGTACTCGACACGTACGAATCGGTTAAAGAAGCTGAAATTCCACCAAGTGTAGAATCCCCAACTGAGGATCCGTACCCATTAACTGATGAAGAGATCGCTGCCACAATGGCAGAGTTGAAAAAGTACGAAGCTGAACTTGCTGGGCTCCGTCAAAATGAAAACTCTCTGGAAGTTGATTACCCATACAGACTTTTAACCCCACATCCTCTTGAGTACCCAGACCATCCTGACCATCCACAACCATCCAGTTTGGAAGACGACTCTGATTTGGTGAGCCATCTTGACGAGCTTCTAGCGGAATTCCAAACTAGGCCAACTGACGGGACCAAAACTCAAGCTACTGCGGCTAGTAACGTTAACGTGCAACATCAGCATCAGGCGACGGTCGTTCCGACTCCAGCAAGCCAGCCACTTGTTCTTGCCCCAGGACACCGAAGACCACATCCAATGTTGAAGGTCGGTAGAGTAAGTGGGGGAGCGAGTATATAAGTACAACATATCAATGACCATAAAGGTTGTTACTTTCTTCGCCTACTGGGCTTGAAATGAGGTCAGTGAAAGGTATTCATGTTCATGTTCTACTTTCATTCTTTCATTCATTCGAACAGCACCGCCTTCCACTCAGACCTAGTCTTGGTCGACCACTCATGATGGGAAGCAGACTTCGTCCTTTGATTCGTCATCCTCCAGCAGGATTCCAACGTCCACTACAAGCAGGTGGTATGGTAGGAAATCCACCAAGAATTAACGAGGTTACTGTGTCACAACTACCTCAAAAATTTAACAAGGAATGTGACTACTTTTCTGATGAACTATGTCTCCTTGTACAAGATTACCCCATGTACGTATTCTTTAGATGCTAATTTTCAGTTTATAAACGAAGAAGAAAAAGGCCAAATTGTTTTCGTTTTTTGGTTTGTAGTGAAGCTATCACAGAAGCCATGGAGCAGAATCCACCAGTTTCCTCTGCTCTTCTTTCAAAGGAAACAGCCCACAATCAAAAAAGCTCTAGTTACATTGATGGGATTCAAGATTCTTCATCACTGGAATCTGAAAATCAAGAATTGGGACAAAAACTCAAAAATTTAACAAGGAATGTGACTACTTTTCTGATGAACTATGTCTCCTTGTACAAGATTACCCCATGTACGTATTCTTTAGATGCTAATTTTCAGTTTATAAATGAAGAAGAAAAATGCCAAATTGTTTTCGGTTTTGGTTTATAGTGAAGCTATTACAGAGGCCATGGAGCAGAATCCACCAGTTTCCACTGCTCTTCTTTCAAAGGAAACAGCCCACAATCAAAAGAGCTCTAGTTACATTGATGGGATTCAAGATTCTTCATCACTGGAATCTGAAAATCAAGAATTGGGACAAAAACATCCCGACTTTGCTGGTGAAGGAGGTTTCCTCTGTCCCAGCAAGGTTGCATATGGAAAAATTAAGAAGGCCAAGAGCAGCACAACTGGAGATTGGAAATTTGTTGTCAACTACGGTGACAAATCTCAAACCCTTCGACTTGAGAAGTGCTTGTAAGTGGCGATTGAAAAGTATGGAAAATATGGTATACAGAGACTTTAGTTTGTTGTTTAAAAAAAATTTATGCAAAGGTCACCCGGAGACTCATGCAGCTACATCATGCCTCATTTCCGAACTGCTTGCACACAAGTCTACAACTACCACCGTCTTTTGGCATGGGATTCTGAGAAGGGACTTCATATGGATAGTTTCAAGGTTCCCACCTGCTGTACTTGTCACGTTTTGGGCTACTATGTTCCCGGAAGTAAGAAAAACCTCCCTCAATCACCAGCCATGCCTATGAGACGCAGGGATCATATGGGCCCACGTTTTATGGGACCACCAAGACCACGAAGATTCCCTCCACATCTTCCACACTACCCACGCAATAAACACATGCATCCAATGATGGTCATGTTACCTGGTGGAGGTCCAGGTTTGCCAATGTCCGCAATGTCTCAAGCGAACATTCTTCCTTCAGTACCCTCATCCGCCGTAGCACCAACTGAAGCAGTCAATTCTTCTGTCGACGCCTCATCACCCACCGCAGCCACCAACAGCGAGGATGAAGTACTCAGGTCTCTCTTGTTGCAGTATGCCAGCCTCCGCGAAAAGATTACCAAACTAAAAGACAGTAAGTTCATATTGCCCCAATTCATGCTCCTGTCCCCTAAAAGGTAAAACTTGAAATGATTGAAACTGGTTTATATTTATTTTAATTCTAAAGCCAAATCACCAAGTGGTGCCACCTCAGGTGGGTCATCATCAGCAGCAGCCTCCCTTCAATCCAAACGGTCTTCCAAGCTATACAGCCATTGGCCCAAGGATATCATTAAGGCCCTAAGGAAGCGCAAGCGTCAAAGTACCATCTCTTCCAAGAATAACAAAATGAAAAAACCTAGCCCGGAAATGCTCAAGAAATTGAAAAACCTTTTAACCAACTCCACTAAGCTCGAAAATAATCCTAAACTGTCAAAGTACCATCTCCTCCAAGAATAACAAAATGAAAAAACCTAGCCCGGAAATGCTCAAGAAATTGAAAAACCTTTTAACCAACTCCACTAAGCTCGAAAATAATCCTAAACTCAAACAAAAGATCCAAAGCTATTTGAGAAAATTGAAAAACAGCTCCAAGGATTCTACCAGAGAAGGAAAGAGTTCATCCGGAAAGTCCAGTAGCGGCCGTGGAAGTAGGAACATGAAATTAAAACTGACCAGTACCAGTTCAAACAGCTCCAAAATCCACAAAACCAAAAAGGGAATGAGCAAATCAGATGCCAAAAAGAGGCTCATGCTTTTACTGTCTGCAGCAAAGACGAAAATGCAAGACGAGCGTAAAGCTAGAACCACCACCATCCACCAAACTCCAGTTCCCTCCAAAAGCAATAGACTGACTCATCAACCTCAAGCACCAAGAAATCGACAACTTGTCAACCCACCTCCAAAGTCAAGCCATCAAAGTAACCATGAGTCCCATCCAATCTGGGATTATTTCCATAAATTAGCAGGGGGCTCATCCCATCCTCCGTCCAGTAGAGCTAGAAGACTCAGATTTTTCTAGAAAGTTCAAGACGTTTTAATTAAAAAAATATTACATTTTTTTTGAGTATGGTATTTAGTTATTGTCAGTCACTTTTTTTTGAGAATGAGAATACTATAACTTGTTGTTATAATGTTTTAATTTATGTATTTAATGCTCGGGGTTATATATTATTTTAAGTGTGCTTGCTCATGTGGAGGGAGTGAGGTTATATTGCTTTTGTTGAATTCACCTGTTGTAGATGAGAGTCGTGTTGACTTGATTTAAAACGATAGAATCGAGGTGAATGTTATGTACATACATTTTCGCTATGAACACAGTACGTCCGTTTTTTTTGTGCCACACAACAAACACAAATTATTTATTATTCTATAAGTAATTTTATACAGACGATAAATTAAAAAAAAAAGTTTGTTTCATGTTGACACGAGATGAATAATAATTGTCAGTGTCAGGGAGACATACTAAAACCTAATTTATTTACTTATTTATTTTTGTAATCTACTCGTCAATCTTTGGAATACGTATTGTAAACAGGGAAAATGTGGATGCACGGATGACTTTTTTTTTGTGATTTTTAAGTGTAATTTTGTGTTCATGTTGTATGAAAAGGTTTTGGATGTACAATTTTGTGGATGTTGTAGTTTCTTGGAGTTGATTTTCATAACGACAAATCTTTGACGGAGCTTAAAATGAAATTATAGATTTGTAATCATGGTAATTAATTTAGTATGGTACCTGAATAATAAATGAATGTGCTACTACTACTGGGTGTAAGTTTAAATTATTTTTTAAGAATGCCTGCAGGCTAATAGGTCTATGTTGCTACTTGCTACTGGTGTGAAAATGCGGTTGTTTTTTTGAATGAAGAGAAAGAAATAAAGATAAATGAATAAATGCGTTTTGTCTCAATTGAAAAGAAAAATTTATTATTTTTTGCTTTATTATTCTTGCGCTATTGTTCGTGATGATTCCTTGATGGTGCTACTGGTTTGATTTATGACAAAGTGGCTCATCTATTGCATGTACTTAATTTCCCTAATGCGTAAAATAACCAGCTTCAATCAATTCGATTCTTCCAACTCTGTCAGATTTTTTGTAAGAATATTGACTAGGGTCAGACATTTTTTATCGGATATTCTGTTATATGTAGCTGCATACCAAAAATCAAGAAATTTCTTCAAATTCGAGTACNAAATCAAGAAATTTCTTCAAATTCGAGTACTTTTAAATCTTTCAAAAAGTATTTATAAAATTTATTGACTTAAATCCGGACTTTGAACATAAACTTGCAAACTTTCCCTTATTTTCGATGTGAGTATTTCTTTGTTCTGTTATCTTTCAAATATATGTAAATTCTTATCATGTTCATGACGCTATCTTATCGTATCAATTGTTTCAACTACCTGTTTAGTTCCAAGAATAACTAACAATTTGATATTCATCGAACCTTTGAACTTTAAAATTCATTTCTATTTCTTTTGTTGATTATCTATCCAAGAGCATTTTGCTTTACCTTTCTCCAGTGAAATATAAGCGAATTTTTTGTTTTGCATAAAATGTCAGATACGGCCTTATTTTACATTAAATAATGTAGATTATTTTCTTTTAATGCATAATTAAAAAAGTAAAATCTAATTTGAAGTTTTCTTTGTTCTATTGTCTTTCAAAATAATAAATATTATGGCATTAATTTCTTATCTAATGTTCATGAAGTTATCTTATCATACTTTCAACTTCCGGTTCCAAAAAACACACCAACAAAACACAAAGAATTAATTTGTTTGATTCGACTCTTGAAGAACTCTGGGGGTATATAAACCCTCGGAGAAAGTCAAGTGTTTATCATTTAGTTTTTGGAAGTCTCAGTGAGAACTTGCAACATTACTCTCTCGATAATC